>PVKA01018691.1:0-26556 GCA_004027165.1 Ctenomys sociabilis
ATTTTTTTTTTTTTTTTTTTTTTTTTTGTCTTTTTGAGACAGGGTCTCATTGTGTAGTTGAGGCTGGCCTTAAGCTCACTTTGTAGCTCAGGCTGGTCTCGAACTCACAGCAATCCTCCTGCCTCAGCCTCCCAAGTGCTGGGATTACAGGCATGCGCCACCATGCCCGGCTTGAACAGCTAATTTGAAATTAATGTCATACGATATAGCAGCCGTTGTTGAACTCCTATCACTTTGTTTAATGACATTTTGTATCCTTTCTAATATTTTTTATTATTTTTTAGTCTTTAATGTATAAATCAGTAAGCAAACAGGTCCTAGAGAGGAGTTTCACAAGGAAGGTAGATGACATAGAGAAAGAAGGACCTGAGAATATAGAAATCCTGCTGTGTTTCTACCTCTCAACTTTGATTTAAAAGGAAATCCCCCCACTAGCAGAACTTTTCTGGCTTTCTATTCACTATTTTTGCTGGGATAATTTTTTCTCCACTTCACTATTTATCTTGACACCTAAATTTCTAGTAATTCTATGCTTAGTAGTCTCTTTCAAATCTTTCTCCATACTTAGGTAAGTAAAGGAAAGTTTTATGTCTTCAATATGGGTCAATATGGGTGAACTGAGTGAATTTTCAAGGACTTTGCCATGGTCTTCTCAGTGTGAGTCTGAAAGGACTTTCTTTCTCTGCTCTGGCTTGAATCTTCTCTGATGAAAAAGAGATAGGGAGAAAAACAAATCTCAAGATCACTTGGTTCTTACACATGAATACAAGTAATTACTGAAGTTGAAGAGTTTGTTGTGTTCAGCATCTTAAATGATTTTTCAGTGAGCGTCAATGCTCTGTCTCTTTTAGTTGTTGTATACAAAAATGTATCCATACACAGTTTTGTAATCTAATGCTTGTGTTTTCAAACTTCAGAGACTTCCTCCATCTTTCACATTTACCACTATTTTTAAAACAATAGTTTTGTGGAAACACTTTTAAGCGCAGGCTTTAATAATTTATTAAATGGCTTTTGGAATTAGCATTTAATTCAAATGACTAATCTTTTTATCATTGGGAAAGATAGTTCTGACAAACTGAACTTACTGAACTTGAAACTTTTCTTAGCAGTGGAATCTTGTTAATTAAACTAGGAAATAAAAAACAAAAAACAAAAACTTCTCCACCAGTTCCTAGAAACAGAAAAATACATTAAGTTATAACCCAATATATCAACTATATACCCCTATCCAGTGTAGACTTTTATATATGAACCTATGATCATTGTATTTTGATGTAACTATGGGTAGTAGCTCTCCTTGGACATACATGTTAAATGGTTTCAAGGCACAATATTTAGCATAGAGTCATGTATATACTTTTGCACTACATGGACATTAAATAATAATGAGGACAAACTGATTTCTTCCTATTAAATTTATGTGAGACAATACTATGGTTTATGAAGGGACTTTCAAGGTAGCTATTTATGTAGTTATGTTTTTGTGGTAATGACCTTATCCAGATTGATGTGTGTTACATATTCACTTCTTTCTTTCCTTCAATGCTTTTAATAACAAAACTTCAAAACTATCTCAGTCCTAAAAGATAACATCATAGGAAAAGGAATAAACACAATTATTAAAAGATAGAAATTCTGACTCAGAGCATCAGATGAAAAGAATTAAATTTATGCAAAATGACCACACAATAAGTAAGCTAGTCTCTGCACATAAAGTGAAATAAAGTACTTAGGGATATTGATTTGCATAATAAAAACCAAAAACTGTCACTTTAACCTAAAATATTCATAGTATTAATGGTAAGATGTTCATATATTGCATTATTCAAATAATTACTCAAAGCCTACTCTATAACGAATCTTTAAATTTTCCTCCAGTGGCATATTTCCATAACTTTATTTGAAAACAGATATTGGGTCTGTTTTTAAGACCTGAAATAAAATAGCAAGTAGTTGTCTAAATGAAAATCAGTGTGTAAGATAAAATGTTACAAAATTAGAATTAAGGTCATTAGCTAATAAAAATGTAGCTTAATAAATTGGTTTCTAAGGGACTAGTTAGGAGACGAGGAAGAAAACTATCCATCTTTGCTATGAATGAAATCAAGACTACACTATGTGCTGGAATATGATATATGACTTTGGAGGCTCTGAGGCAATTAGATTTGGGGGTATCTCCTGTTCTGATCAAAGACATTAAAACATCCTTTGCCTTGGTCAGAATGAATCATGGTCCTGTTTCTGATGGAAACCTGATTCTGTACACTTAACTCTTCAGCTCCTGCTAGGATTCTGGTTCCAAAACCATTGCTATACCGTTGCGTGTCTTTGTCTATGGCAAAAGGTATTTTCAGAGCCTCTAAGTGCCCTCCACACTGAACCCCTACCTCAGTGCGTACAGCCCTGAGTGTATATTACACAAATATAGTATCTTTGAACAATAGGCCCTACCATTACAACCAATGCCATCATCTGGATCCACTCGTTGTTATGACAACAGCGCTTGCCAATAGTCACATTAGGCATCTGGTATTTTTTCCAATTGCCAGTGAAAAAGAGGGTTCTTTTAAATATTTATGTCTAGCTTTTATCTGTCTTTGAGAGGTTTTTACACTGATTGAAAAGTATAACGTCCTGTCCCTAAAAATATTCATTAGCATTTATCAGAATTCATGAACCTGCATTTGCAAGACTTTGAGGTGTGAGATACTGAAGCCAGAGAATGCTTATTTAATGATGCTTAACAACTAAAATTGTAACTAATGGAGGTTTAAATAGGTACTGTGGTGCCTGTACACCTCATTGCACTAGTAATACTTATTGATTTCACAGTGTGAAGAAAGAACTGGAGTTTGAATCCTTGAGCGTTTGGAAAGGTCAGGAGGGAAATGAATACTGTCCAAGATTCCAGTAAGTCAACCACATAAACTGGAATGAGAAAAACATCAGAAAATGAGGAGCAACTTGCCATCTCATAGAATATGGAAACAAACGTAAAATAGACAAAGTAGTACTGAATACTTTACAAATTTGAATACATTCCATCTGCAACTTCAGAGCATATTCAGAATAAGCTGTCCCACTCCGTGCCAGCACCAGAGAACTCTGCACAGGCCTGTGACCTAGTGTGGGTCTGGAGAGCTTTGTCTCACATGGATGGCATGCTTTTTAGCTTAAGTGCAAAGCATTGGTTTTTTTCAAAACTACAATATTTTTGAAATCATTACTTTCCTAATGTAGTTTGACTAATGCTATGAATACTTCTCTTAAACAATTTTTAGACTGTAAAAATGCAAGAACAGTGCACAACAAGCGTAACATGCTCTTGCTTTTTAGCCATGAAGCATAAGGATTGCTTTAGATAAGAATCATGTTCATGTTAATGCTTTCTTTTATTTTCATTATGTGTTATATACAAACATATGACATTTAATTGACAATATACAGTGTACCATGTAATATAAAATTAACTATTAAAAGGTCATGTACCTATACATGTGGGATTACATATGCACATACATAAATACATTTTCAAGTAACTGCTATAATTTGCTATCTCACCATCTTTAATAACAATGTCAACATCAGCATCGACAGTTTTATTCATATGGAAAATCACACTGCCTTTTTGTGCAATAGCAACTGGACCTCTGAAACAGGCTAGCTGTGGACCCAAGGTGCTCCTCCTCTAGTCCTACTGCTCTGCTCATTCATTCTACAGCCCTTTTGACTGTGTGCAAACATCCCATAAAGGTGGTTATTTGTAGAGAAGAATAATGAGTACAAGAAAGAAGCACCTTGTGGAACCTTTCTGTGAATGGTGTTCCTTCTTCCCCGGCCGCCCACAGGCGGACTCCTTCCTACATCACACAGAGTCACACTGAAGTGAACTATTCTGAGGATAGTGTCCTAAAATGGAAAGAAGCAGATGCCGCAGTGTTTCTCAAGTGACAGCATTCCACGACGAACACTCTCTAATTCAACCAGAATCTTTGTAGGCAGCTTCACATATGTATTTATAAGTTATATGAATGAGTGATCTATTTCAAACTGCTTGTTCTTTTAGTATTTCTCATTCTCCCTTGAGAGAGTTATTTAGGCCTAAGAGTTGACCAGATGGACCACACAATGGTGTGCCGATACCATTTGTGCAATGAATGGAGAGATGATTGCCGGACTTTTTTACTCTCAGAGGACCCAGGCTTCCATCTGTTGGGAATAGCCAAAGATAGTCCTAATAATCCAGTGCAGACACTGAACTCATTCCATTATGTAGAGAACTCCCTCATCAATGCTAGACTCCCACTGACTTCCAGCTTTATGTCATAATTTAGAGGCCTGTATTTGAAGGCAGTTAAGGCACAATAGGAAATATATGACAACTTGTCCAAGCAGGACATTTTTGCTGTCATAAGAAAGGGAAGGAAGGAGACACACTGTGGTCAGTGTTTTGCTTCAATGATAAATCAAGGGCAGATCTGAGAAGAAGAGACAAGGGTTCTTGTTCTCACCTATGACAATGCCAAGAAGTCACACAAAAGAGAAGTTTTATAGTTCAGAACAGCAGCCAAGTAAAATACGACACAGCAAAAATCAGTGGCTTGTGTTTTTACCATGAACAACTCCCTTCCCACAATTGTTTTAAGCAATATCATTTGGTATTAATCAACTCCATAAAAACCTCCCCCTCTTTTTCTATAGACAGGATTGTCTATTATGCTCCACAAACAAGTCCTCGCACAGTCTTTCTAGTGCTGGAATTAGGGAGGAGAATTAGATCTCCTCGCCAAAGCCTTAATTGTGAAAGATGTCAGGGAAAAGAGCCAGCCATGAACTCAGGGCCTTGCCAGCTCATTCGAAAGAAAATCTCTGTGTGAGGTGATGCGCCCTCGAGGAAATAGGCTACGGATGGGAAGCACACGAGTTGGCATAAATATCCATGGGAAACATGGAATTCAAAGTGAAAGAGGCCGACTCCAGAAGATCTGAAATTTATCCATCTCAATAACAAGGATGGACTACTTGTAGGCATATTTTTTTTCATTTCTCAAGCTTAGGGCATTAATAGAAAGATAGAAAAGTAGTCTTTTAGGAAAACTGCTCTCTGGTTCTAACACTGCACCTTTATGAGACTGAGTCTGATAGGCAATGCTTCTCACAGCTAGAGCCAATACCCCCACGATACTTTATGTTAATCTGAATTAAGCCAGTGTGGCAAGAGGTGAACTATACAAAACAAAGAAATAGACTATGAATTACGTGCACTGAATCTACCTGAACAGCAGGGAGCTTACAGTTATGCTTCTCTGGATGGACAGAATTTAAATTTGTTCTCCAACAGTTCTAGTTGACTACTAATTAGATCATTAGAATATAAATTATTACATGTATTGATTAATGCCCCTCAGTCAAATGAAACCATGTGTCTCAAGGACAGAGTATACAGAACATAGGGAGAAGACAGGTTCTTGATCCCGGCTGTCTGCCCTCTGATCCCTAGTCCATCCCTTAAAGTCCTATAACCCTGGAGTGCTACTGATATAGGGGAATGAAACTCCCAACATGAAAGGTACTTGGACAAGGTCATGTTCTGTAAAACAGAAGAATGAATTTTAGGAACAAACAGAGGTTCAAAGCAGAATATTGAATGGGAGAAAGAAAGCTTCTGTCCAAGACAGGGACAGAAGGGGGACTGACCTGAGAAGGTTGCCCCCATGAAGCTGTCCCTTCTAGGGATTTTTATAAAGTAAAACCATGTGGTGAGGCTGATATAATGTGGAGAACAAGGCAACTCGCCTAGGTGGGTCTTAGGTGGGACAAAACTATAGTCAACCAATGAGGTTACATGCATCATTGCTCAGGTAAAACTGATTAAATCTAGGACCAAATGGGGAACCTAGTCAAGTAGCAAGTGGGCATAAATATAGAACAGGAATTTAATCCAATAACTGGTAGTGGTTGGATTAGTGCTTCTTCGTGGCTTCCTTAGGGTGATGATCAATCCTGGATGCTTACCTTAAGGGAGATAAGCATTTGCTCCATCTTTGGTCTTTAGGTCTGGCCCACAGCAGGAACATCCATCCTTGTTACAGTTGCAAGGTATCTTGCTTTCCATGTTATCTCCTTTGAGTCCTTGGCCCTGTCTGATGGCCTATAATGCTTCTATCTAACTCAGCTGCCTACAATACTACCTCCACTCCACATCAGCCTTTCCATAATCCTCTCCTGAGAAACAACGCTGACCTGCATGCAGAAGACAGTGTTGTCACTTCATGCCTGTCACCATTTGGCCTTATAAGTACCAGTGAATTATGTTTAGAGACCTTCATCATGTTCCTCATACAACACTATTAATACTTACTGAAAACATACAGTAGATTAATCCTTACAAATTAAGGTGACAGAGGCTTTGAAATCAGACAATCTGGGTTCAAATCCAGCTACTGATCAAAATTTCTATTTCTAGATTTTCCTGTTTTTAAATGCAAAATAGGGATGCTACTATTTCTATGCAATGAGGAGTATGAGCTAGCATATGTTCCTCCTATTTCGTGGGCCTCTAGTAAAATAAACTAAACAGCCAACACCCCTCAAAAAGTAAAATAAACAGCCCATTCCACACCTTCCAACCTCAAATGTTTCCACAATGAGTAGAAAGCAGAAAGATGAAAACTTTCCTACTTGTAGTCTCTTCCACTTTATGAATAATCCCTTGCAAATATGAGCTATTATTATTGCACAAAGTTACAATGGTACAAAGTGCCTTTACTTTGGAATCTATTGAAGAATGATCATTTATCAGATAACTACAAGGCCTATCCCATAGCAAGAAAGTTCAAGTTCTACGTGATTCATTCCTGTCCTCTGAGTTTTACATATATATATGTATATATAGTAGATTGGGAGCTCATGTATCTTTTACTGCTGTAGGCATTGCCTGAACTATCTTTCTTTCATGCAGATTTCAGTCTCCAGTTCTGTACCTGATGGGTATCTGCTTCCTGCCACACTGTCTATGGACACCACATTCAATGTAACAATTTACCACTTCCCAAAGTGCTCCCAAACTGCATCACTTAATCCAGCAAAAATTTGCCCTACAGATAATTTTCCATTAAACAATATGCTTTTCTCCCCAAAAGAATTATCATCATAAGTGAATATTTCAAGTAAGTTTATTATAATGTCTGTTGCATATCAAAATTTATGATAATTGAATAGAAAAGTGTTGCTACAGAAAGTTGAATAGATGAAGTCCCCTATCCATTAAGGCATTCTGAGTAACAAGTCACAATGTTAGCTATATAATCATACAGTTTATGAAAATACAGATCATTGCAAATAAATCCTGTGGCCCTGGATGACAACTAATCCCTTCTATTAGTCGTACATGTATACTTTCATTTCCTTGAGAAATAAAATTACTGAAGAAAAAAAATCCATGGTGTTCTCCATTTCCACAGTGCACATGTCGTCATTTTGGCAGGCTTAGTCTTCTAAAATGTTGTAAAACCACACCCTTGACTTAATCTGATTTTTTGGAATGTATATACATTGATTGATGGCGTTGCTATATTAAGCACCTTCACGCAGATATATAATAGGTTTGCAGATAATCCTCTATCCTTCAGCAAGTTATTGTTGCTGGATGTGTGCTCACAAGTTGAATCAAAAATGAAGTTTTAAAACAGTTCACAGATGCATTTACTCAAAAACTTTTGATGAGAGTTGGCTCTAGGTTTAAATCCTCTGGCAAATACTTATCCAGATGCACGGACTCCGCCCTGTCACAAGAAGGAAGGAGGCATTGTTTCTATGCTCTGATATGCTCTTGTAATTAGGGCTTTGGGAATGCGGGTAAAAGGCTGCTCAGTGTATTTAATTAAAGTCAGTAGAAAATTTAAAGCCAAGCATTGTCGGTGGCGCTTAGTATTTAGTACAAAAACAACAACAAAAGCAGGTGCTTAGAAATTTATGCCAGAAAAAAATAAACTGCTTATATTCTGAAGAAAGCACTTTTAAACCATAAAAAAGAGATATTACTGGGACAATTTGTAGAATTCAAATAATATATATATAGATCATTTTATGTTTAGCTCACTGTACTACAGCTGCACAGACATTGTCATTGGGAGGTACCAGAAGTGTTTTTCACAAAGTCAGCATGCTGCTTTGGAAAATTTATTAAAGTGCAGAAAATAACATACAAATAAAATTTTTAAATAAAGTAATTTTTAACATTTTTAGTTTTTAAAGGAGTACAAATTAGAATTAAAAGAAAAATTAACAAGTGGTACACAACTTCACTTAAAGTAATATGAATTTCACAGTATTTGTTGTAATACATAGTATTGTCTTCCAACCAGCTATTCATATTGCCAGATTTAATCACATAAAATTAGAAGAAAGAAAGATGTAAGAAATTAAGAAGATAGAATGTACAAACAATTGAAAAAAGGAGAACAAACAAATTAAACACTAACTGCTTCTTTCCATAGACCTGCAGAAATGCACAGTACTGATGTCCAAACTTTCCCTAATCCTTCTCCTGTCCTCCTTAACTCACTAACTCTTTCCTTTTGAATAAATTTATTCCCTTGTCCCAGTATGCATTGTACCCTTCAGATTCTATGTCTCTCTTTTAGGTTCTCACAGTAAGGAGACAATATGATGTTTGCACATGCAGGTCTTATTTATTTCACTTAAAAGTATGCTCTCCAGTTGCATCTACTTTGTGAAGAAATACCCAAATTTATCTTGTTTCATAGCTGAATAATATTCCATTGTGTAAAAAAATAACACATCTTCTTTATCCATTCTTCAGGTGATGGGCATCTGGGTTGTTTCCAGAATTTAGTTGTGACAATTTGTGCTGCTATAAACATGGATGTGTATAGATATAGATATATATAGATATATAGATATATATATATATATATATATATATATATATATATATATATATCACTGTGCACATATTTCTTCTAGAAAAAAATAAAGCAATTTAAAAGAGAATGGGGAAGCCGGGCGTGGTGGTGCATGCCTGTAATCCCAGCACTAGGGAGGCTGAGGCAGGAGGATTGTTGTGAGTTCGAGACCAGCCTGAGCTACAAAGTGAACTTAAGGCCAGCCTGAACTGCACAGTGAGACCCTGTCTCAAAAAAGACAAAAAAAAAAAAAAAAGAATGGGGAATAAAATCCAAAGGGAACAGTGATATGGATAAGGGAAGATAGTTAAGAATAGAAATCACTTGCCAGATAAGCAAAGTGAAGTCAGCGGCAGTGGCATTTACCTATAGTTCTAAGGTTCTGAGGAGGCTGAGGCAGGAAGACTGTGACAGGCCAGGGCAACCTAGTAACTTATGGAGACCCTATTTTTAAAAGCCCATAATAATAATAATAATAATAATAATAATAATAATAATAATAGTAAAATTTAATATGGTTGCAGTTGTAGCTCAGGGTGAAGGCCCTGGACTGGATTCAGTTCCTAGTACTAAAAGAGCGAGGGTCCTGGAGGGAAGGGGTGAAACACTTAAACAAAGAGGAGCAACTGAGAGCAGCTAAATGGGCATGTGTTTTACGTAGTGGAGGACACACTGTACCTGCACAGCACAATGCTGAGCCCGAAGCATCCCTAAAAGTGAGGCAGGAATCTCATCCTGTTATGGGACGAAAAATGTGCAGAGTTTTGAACAAACAAGTTATGTTCTAAAAGTTCTTAGAAAGACAATTTGTGTGGAAGATAAAATTCAGGAAGTATTCTGCTTAAATTTATTTCTTTTATCAAGTGAATCCAATCTCATTTTAGAACATAACTGACTCAGGAGTTTATAAGCACCAATGGTTAATGTTTCTTTCTCTGTTCATGAATGTTATCCTCTTAGGTTTTCTCATTTTTACAAGTAGAGTTAGGGTTTAGGATTGATGCAATAATATTATTTTTTCAGATACAATTTTATGTTTACTTCCATTATGAACAAAACATTGCAAAAAAAAAAAAGACAATTAAACATGCTTAGTATTAGGAGCACTCTGGAGAGTATTAGGAGCACTCTGGAGAGAACTGATTCTGAATTTGTGTAAGAAAATCACTGTACTTTTTAGCAGAGACATATCCACAGTTTAGTATTAGATAAGTATTGGTACTTGGGTGGCATTCTCCTTTTATGTTTTAAAAGGAGATTGGTTCCACTTGATAAAAGAAATAAATTTAAGTACAATACTTTCTGAATTTTATCTGCCACACAAATTGTCCTTCCAAGAACTTTTAGTGCATAACTTGTTTGTTCAAGTACCATTAGATGAGTATTGGTACTTTGGGTGGCAATATCATATTATAGAATATAGGCAGCAGCATACATATTAGTGAGGAAAACAGGGAATGTCTTCAGAATGAACTTTGGATGTTCCCTTCATGCTGATTTAATGGGAACATGGAAAAGGAGCTATCAGTGAAGCCATGCAAAACAGAGGAAGGAGTAGCCTATGCTACAGAGGAGCAGATGCCTGATCTCATCACAGAATAGTGAGGCAGTCTGCTTTCTTCAGAATGAAATGAAACAGACCTGGTAGGACAGGACAGAGGCAAACACATTAACAACTGGAGTGGTGTTGAGCTTCTTTGGATCAACCACTGATTTCAGAATAAAGTTTTATAAAATGCTAGTCAGGAACAAAAACAGCTCCATGAGAGCCAGTGGTTCTCTCAGAGAAATACATTTGCCTGTTGAGAAAGGCACATAGTAGTTGCTTTTCTTAAACTTGCTACTGTCATCTAGAAAGTGACCAGGGTCAAAAGTCTCAGGTCTGGGAAATTCTTTGTCATCATAGGGCACAGACGTCAAGGATATGAATATGGTTGTGCCCTTGGGAACGATGTAGTTTCTGAATCAGCTATCACAGGTCACTGCATGGGACACACTGTTGGGAAGGAGGACATGTATCTCTGAATCTCATGCAACCCAGTATCTGTGCAGAGCATGCAGCTCCTGTCTGGCATGCAGGGTCTCTGGTGCCTGTCAGTCACATGCTTGATCTCTTCCTGGACTCTAACTGTGACTTCCGGGTGTTTCAGCAGCAGCAGCAGAGCATACCTCAGTGTTGAACTTGTCTCTGTTCCAGTCAAATCACTTATAGCCACAGACATGTTCTCATATGTAAGCAGCATTTTCAGTATTGTTCTTCTTCATTTGTACAAGAAAACAATCAGTAAAGTCCCAAGGAGGATTGGTTTTGTTTGTTTGTTTTGTTTTGATTTTTTGTTGTTGTTGTTGTTGAACTGGGGATTGAACTCAGGCCCTTACGCTTGCCAAGAAAGCACTTATTCCACTGAGCCATCTCCCTAGTACCCCCGAGAATTGTTAACATCTAATGATTCTTCATGTTCTTTTATATTTGTCTGCAAAATATTTGTCATATCATCCACATTTCTAATAAATATTTTATGACTCCCTGAAAGATAAATCAATGAAAGCAGGGAATGTACTGTAAGCCTGTATCTATGCAGTATTCATAATCTTTACATTTTCATTGATATATTTTGCCAGGGCAAGAAAATCCTGATTATTATAATCAAAACAATTCTGGATCATAGTGGAGCAGATCACATTGGAGGGACCATATCCCAGAATGAAAGTGTGACCACAGGGTGAGCCACGGGTTGCTCTCAACTCCTCCACTAGATAGTGGCTTCCTCTTGAATACAGTTTGCAGTGTGACTTTCACCCATCCCAAAGTTCCCAGGGTCATGACTGTGAAGTGCTGAGTATTTTTCCATATGCTTCCATTGCTAAGAATGATTCCATGGCCTCTATTAATTTTATGAAGTATTGGGAAACTCCCTCTTCAAGCAAAGTCTTCCCCAAGATCAGTCAGGGCTTCTTGCACTGCTTCATATCCATGTAGGACCAAAGTGGGCTTTGTACCCAAGTACAAGGTAAACACAGGGCCATAGACTTTGGAGAAGCAGGGATGAGAAAGCGATAATGAGCAAATAAAGGATAAATAGTATCCTTTATTGGGATATTATTGAGAGACAGATCTTTCTCCAGTGGGAAGTAGAACAAGAGATAGAGACAAGATTATGGTAGCGGAGAAAGGGTTGAGAAGAACATGAGCTGCGTTAAGTACATGTACCAACTTTCACAAAAAAGTGTAAGCATGTACTGTGAATGTGCACTAATAAAAGAGAATGCAAATATTATTGGAATAAATCACTATCTGATCTACAAATTTTGATTGCTTCAGGTTTCCTCAAATTCTATTTCCTATATTTTTATTCTTCTATGATTTACTCATGTTTTACTCAATTATGTCTGATTTTTATCATAATTAAGATGATAATTATCATAACCTCTACTGACTGATCTCCCATTCCACCACTTCACTACTACATAAGGTATTTATCTCTTTTTTGAACTTTTGTTTTTCCTATTTATCATTATGGCAGTTTTGTTTCCTTAAATTTGAAAAATTCAAAGATTACTAATTCATTCAGACTTTGAAAAACAGAAAATCCCCAATATATTCAAATATAGCAGGTGTCTTTTAACAGTTCTTTTTGAAGTACCCTACCTGAACTCTCCAGCTTCCAGCATTTTCTGTTGGCTTCACACTTTTCTCCCCAGCAAGTTTCCCCTTTAATACAGCCATATTAGTTTGAGAAACTTTAAGTCTAATATCTTGCTTTTTCTCCACAACAGATTGCTCTCTTTCAATGTGACCATTTGTAAGAACATTACAACCATTTTGTTTACCTTGTTCTACCCTTTCCAGCATTGTCACTTGTCCACGTATTTGTACATCAAAGCTAACACATTACATTTTGTAGCCATGATTAAGTATTTCTTTAAAAATGAAAACCATACACAACATTTCCATTGTAATTATTTAAATGATATTCACAGAATATCTAAGTTTTATGCAGTGACTACGTTTCCTTTTCTCTGGCCCCAAGGTCCTAATCTGAGAGCTGTTCACAAGACTTTTGGAGTCATTTTCAGATGCTTCCACTATTTGTTAAAAATTTGGTGACATTTCAGGCCAAGTATTTGGAAGATGTGTTTCCTGTATAGATTTGTGTTTTGCTGAGAATTTCAATATTTTTTTTCTTGTGGGGTGACTTTCACTCATCCCCCCTAATGCCATGGGTTTCTTATTCAGTGTCTGATTTGCAATCCAATCCAGTGTTTCAGAAGTTCATTTACTGCTTAATTTGAATCTACACTGTAAGTTTGTTGTTAATTTAACTTTTTGTTTTCTGAAAATGTTGGTCTTTCTTTTTCACAACACAATCAATGGCCTTTCTCTTGTCCCGAAATATGTCTGCAGTTCATTTTAAAGACTTATAGCTTCTTAACCACTTTCATGGGTCAGGACCGCTTCCTGTCCCACAACCGCATCTCTCCCTCACGCAGTGCCAACAGCCTTTCCTCAACAATCCCAGGGACTGCACGAAGTGAACAGCACACGTGCAAGAAGCGCCAAAGAAATCTCATGCAATTGAGGCTCTTAGCACCGGGGCCTCCTTAAAGTCTGCTATGGTGGTGGCCTCCGGAACCCTGCATCTTGTTCATGGCTTTGTAAGTGTACCCGTAAGGGATGTTCAGGAGCACTGAGCCCACGACATAGAAATAGGGGAATCTGATGCTCAGCTGGCAGACCTGCTGGAAGAAGGCAAGGACGGCGAGGGAGAGCCCCTTGCAAAGATCCCTTAGAACAAGGGAGCCACTGCCTGGCTTGAGGCCTGATGGTCAGGGAGGACTGAGCCGGGTCACGGGCCGTGGAGCACGGTCAGCGCCAGCCCAGTATCGAAGCTGAAGACCACTGCAGCCTCTGCACACTCCTAACACAGCCAAACCTGACGGGCTGATGACACTATTATAAATACCATAATAACATTAATGAGAAAATATGAGTGATTAATACTTAGAAAACAGCAATGAACAATCAAAATAAAAAATTGATAGAATGTGCGATTTAACAAAAGAAGATTTGCAGTGCCAAATGTTGTAAATAGCAAAATGATTTAAATTCTTGGAGAATCAGAAGTCTAATAAAAGAAACTATGACATTATTCTCTTCTTTCTTAGGATTGGTTTGATTCATGTTAGGTCACAATTCATGGTTTACTCCACAGAGGGAAGGAAACTAAAATGAACAGAATAAGGAATTAAAATAGAAGTCATCAAGATTTTAGGGAGCTAAAAATTGTAAGTAACAAAGAGTTCCTAAGATAGCACAGTTTGAGAAGGTTGGATAAAAGGTGATTAAAATGGAATCAACCATAAAAAGCTCATTAATTTCAGTTCAACTAATGGAACTGATAATCACTTGCTATAGATTAGGTTTAAGTTTATATTATTTCAAAAGAAATACTTTATTAAGCAGCTTAGTAATTAGCAAAAAGCATTACTTCAAAAATTTTTGTGTCTCTAGTATGCCCAAAAAGTAGACAGTAGTGTTATAGAAAATAATTTTAAAATTTTGTTGCTAACTTATCAAAAACTAAGCTTTTATTTATTTTTAAAGGTGTATATATTAGGTATTAAACCTCAGTGTTTAAAATCTTTACTTTTTTATTATAAGGTCCTTATTACTAATCATGAAAAACCCAGTATTATGAAATGATAAAATTTTTGTGAAATAATGGAAACTTTTTTTTTGTCTGCTTTAAGGAATTCTACTTAGCACTAATTTTAAACATAGGTACATCAACATGTAAAACAAGCAAATATAAGGAGGTATTTGTGGAGCTAGCCGGTAGTTGAATAGTGATCTGCAGAACTGTATTTCTTTCCAAAATACACAAGGGTGAACAATTACAGTATGCAAATAATCCCTGAGATTCTGCAATAGTTATCCAAAAATAAGACAGACAGAGAAAAGGAGAGAGGTAGGGGAAGGGAGGAAGGAAGAGGGTGATGGACAGGAGGAGAGGGGGGAAAGAAAGAGGCAAGGAAGGGAGAGCATCTTAGAACAGTAGCAACAAGGGCATCCATCCAAGATTCTACACCAAACTAGAGAGTAATTACCCTACTGAGAATGAGAAAGGGCAAAATTTCAAAAGAGTTGACTTATCCTCTTCTTTTTTTTCATTTCCTAATTTAGCAGAACTCTGTCTTTCATAAAAGCTAACAAGTGCCCACAGCCAGCTCTTGCAGGCTCTCAGACTCCCCAGAGGCCTCCCACTTTTGCACCTCCTTCACAGAAAGAGTAAGTCACTCCAGCTGCTCCCAGCCTTCCTTTCCCATGGCCTTGTTTGCTGCATCCCTCACAGGAGGCCACACTATCGGGTGTGCATCCTTGCATATCCAAACAGCTCACTGTCTGTGCTCACAGCCACAAAGCTACAGAAGCATAATACACAAAAGCAAGATGCATTAAATTCCACTATAAATTCTAAATCTGCAGTTTGTCACATTTTCCCAAGCACCCCTCTAGGAATACTCTGGAGCTTGTTCAAAACTATGCTTAGAGCTCTAGGGGAGTCCCAAGGCAGTCCTTTGCTTTCTGTTCCCTGGAGTATGTATGGTTACAGCTTTTGGGTGGCAACGAATGCTCAAGAGAAAGCTTAAGTTATACTTGGCTTTCACTGTTAGAAGACAACAGACATGCTGACAAGAAGGTTTTGTAATTGCATGTCCCTAGGAACAACCCAAGTACCTAGTTTTATAAAATGTATATGTTTTTTAATTTTTATTAATTTTAATGAGAAAGAAATAGCAATAAGACAGTTTCAAAACAGATTAGTAGTAGTTAAAATAATTAATAAATTGCATATAGTTTTCTTCATAATAGTTACTCACAGTATAAGAAAATGTTCATATTTCCCAGAAATGCTTTAGTTGCAGAAAGCAGAAGTTCGGTTTATCCCTGGCCCAGATTCAAGGAGGAAGGGGAACATAAAGTACGATGCAGGGAGAAATACAGAGTGTGTAGATTAAACATATGTACTTTTATGTTTAGACACTACTGTGCCTTATCAAATGCTGTTGTACAGATTCTATCTCATCCTTTAGTTCTACCCAGAGATTTTCCCAAATAGAAGCAATCATTACCTTTGGAATTTCTGTAATTATAAGCATTGTCCTTAGTGATAGCAAGAGTGACAAAGCATCTCTTAGCATGTGTACAGGAAATACATGCAGACATAATTCTCAACGGAAATACGCACACAGGCGAACTATGTTACTACAACCAAGTTCTTATCAACAGCAATTGTGGGCCACATTCGTCTATGCTGATCATTGGCCCAGGACACAACACTCTGCATGCATACCTCATGCACTAAACTGTACAAGTTGGTGGAGGAGACAGAGGGCCATCTACAACACTTGAGCCAAAGTATCTTCTTAAAGAAAAATCAAGGGACAGTAACTTGAAATTAGGCTAGATGTCAAGGATGCAAAATATAAGATCTGTACCAAACCAAAGAGTTCAAGCATCTGATCATCACAACATACTTCAGAATACCCCCCACTTCTCCCCAGTGCTATTATGAATCCTACATAAATGAAATGCATAAGTCCAGCTTTGATTTCCTTCAGTGAGATACGTATTTGATCAACTATGATAATATATACATTTTAATACCGGAAGATGCAACATCACATCTTTAGAGAAATATATGAAGAGCCATAAGAGCAGATTGCCATTAACAGAGAGCTATATCAATTTGAGTTTATGTGACCCTGAGGTTTTACGATACTATAGAGCCCTATTTTGACAAATTTAGGAGACAAGTTGAAAATTTTTTTCATAGACCTTGACATCAAGATTAGAAAGATATACTAATCTACTAGAATGGCAATGTGAGATCTGCAGACCTACTTCTAAATATCTTTATATAGTATAACTAATGAAGCTAATTTCTAAACACACACATTTAAAGTTTCTGAGAATTTTCAGTCATCTTCTGAGTAAGCTGGAAAATGGCCACCCAGAGATGTCAAGTCCCCTCACCCTCTACAGATTCAAAGGTAGAAAAGTGAAAGGCTTCTTTGAGAACAGAGACCAAGCACACTATGATTAAGAATGAAGGCAGCATAGGGAATATAAATTGATTCCCAGGATTCAGTTCTCCATAGCCAGCCAGCCAACAACTAAGAGGCTTCTGCAACTATCAGAAAAAATAAAAAAGAGTTAAATTACTGCTTAAGTTGGACAGACCTTGATACTGTTCATGTAGTGTTGGTTTTATGTGAAATCATAATTCAAAAATTGTGTGGTCAGAGTGTTTTCCACCCAAATTTCAGAAGATGTTTTGGGAGGCTGGGCAATGTACTATTGGTATGAAAATTCATAAGAGAGAATGAGAACTAATCCAACAATGCATCTTCATGCCTTCATGAACCAATAACCTCCACAAAGCCTAACCTATGAGCACATGAGCTTTGGAGGAAGATCTAGACAAAAAACACAACTTTCAAAACCCAAAGGACGTGTGCGCATCTAATTTAAAAAACTTATCCTAATCTCTAAATCCTAAGAATTTCAGAATTACTGAAAATTCAAAGTCCAAAAGTCCAAAGTCCAAAGCCATCTCTGATTTAAGGGAAAGTCTTAAATCAGACTTTCCTGTAAGCCCTGTAAAAATAAAAAGAAAGTTAAATATTTCCAACATACCCAGAACATTTCCATTCCAAAAGAGACAAATTGGAGGATGAAAACAAGATTGAAACCCAGCAGGGACCAAGTCCAGCCTCCTGGAGAGATTGTGGTTAGGTATGAGGTCCAAAGGACTTGGAAGGCCCCAGCCCCGCAGCATTGTTAGGATTATAACATACAAGGCTTCTCTCTTGGCCAGCTTTGCTTACTGTTTGCAGCTTTCCTCAGATACTCATGTTCCTGGCTTCTCCAATCCTCTGGAGTCTCCACTCCACTTTTAGCTTCACATTCACTGCTCATGAATTTTCATACCAAGAGTACACTGCCCAGCCTCCCAGACCATCTTCTGAAATCTAGGTGAGAAATTTTCTAACCACACTTAAAGTGCTATTATGAATGACTTCTTTTTGTTGACAAAAGACTTTGGACAATAATTATGTATAAGCATATATCCATTTAGTGTAATAGTGGTGAAGAATTTTCAGATAAGAAAGGCTGTACACTGGAGAATGTGGGAACTTTCTGTACAAACTACTCAGTTTTGCTGCAAACATAAAATCATTCTAAAATACTTTATTAATCAGAAAACAACAAATATATTATGGGCTGATTTATATTATAACATATGAACATTTAAAACATTATGCTTTGATAAAGGTACCCACAAAAATCTATATATTGTGTTATTTCATTTATATGAAATAGGTAAATATATAGAGATAGACTATAGATTAGTGGTTTCCCTAGTGCTATACAATTTTGGGGAACTGTGAAATTACTGCTAACTGGTGCAGAGTTTCTGGTCCAGGGAGATAGCTCAGTGGCATAATCACCTGCCTGGTAAGTGCACAGTCCCAAGTATGATCAATTCCTAGTACAAAAAAGGTACAGATTTTCTGTTTAAGGTAATAAAATACTCCAGTGTTGTAGCAGTGAAAGTCTCACAACTCCATCAAAATGTTAACAGTCAGAATATTTAGATACACAAATTTATGATAAATGAATTATATCTCTAAAATCATAAAAGCTTTAAAATACATCATTGCTGTGTGCTCCCAATGAAATGAAAAAAAAAAATTCATCCAGACCAAAACAAAAAATAAAAATAGAGTAGTAAATATAAAAGGCTGTAGCTTCCCAAGGCAGAATTACTGGTCTCTTCTACAGACTGGTGTTTGAAAACCAAGGACAACACACTTCTCAGAGAAGCAAGGGCCTGGAGTTGCACTCTCTCTGCACATTCTGTGGAACCAACACTGAAATTCTGAATGAAGTTGTAGCCTATAAGAAGCTAACAAATGGCACAGGGTGGCACCAGAAAATCCTACCTTGGACCAAGGCAGAACCCATAGCAGTGGACTATATCTTAGTATGGTTCACAGATCTGATGAGACATTACATAGAAAGTTGTCCTATGATGCTATGAACACTGCAGATTCTGCAAGGAAGCAGAAAGCACAAAAGTACCCACATCATGCCACAAACAAGAACAAGCTTATAGTGTAAAATTATAAAACATAGTGAGACAACCAGGATGAGAAAGGAATTAAAAGCTAGAACAAACACTAGTATAGGTGCCTTCAGGGACCAGGGTGGTCCCCCCATGCCATTCTGGCCCTGTGATAAAGGCATGCTGAGCCAGCTGGTGAGTCCAGGCGTGGTGGCATATGCTTATAATCCCAGCGCTGGGGAAGCTGAAAACAAGAGCATCACTACAAGTCTGAGCTGCAGAGTCAGCTCCTGTACTGAATACATCCATGAAAAAAGAAAGAAAATTATGTTATGTGACTGCAAGTGTAAAATTAATATGTTTAAATTGTTAAAATGAGGGCCAGCCAAATAGCTCAGTGAATTAAAACACCTGTAAGCAGGCCCAGGGGTTGGGGTTCGATCCCTGGGCCTGCTGTGCTGGCCCAACCCTCAGGGGTGCGCTGTAGATGACAACTGAGACTGGGTGTGATGATGCACTGTAATCCCAGGTCTTGGGAGGCTGAAAACAGGTGGATCACTATGAGGCCAGGCTAGTAGTGAGACCCTGAACACCTTGTAGAACCTGCCCTAAAAAATATTAAATAAATAAATAAAATATTAAATAAATAAATAGTTAATATTAACAAGTAGGACAGAGTGGAAGAGACACAAAATATAGAAAGGAAAATTTACCAACATTTTAAAACTGTAAATCAATGAAATAGAAGGCAGTGTTAAAAAAAAAATCAGTGAACTTAGGATGGGTTTCAGAAATCATTTAGCCAAAGCAGAGAAAACAGACCAAAAATGTGGAAAACTTAGAGTAGAAGATATAAATAAATAAATAAAATATAAATAATAAAACAATACCTAAAATTGTATCTGAAAAAAACAGAGAAAATATAATGCTAAAGGAAAAAGTACTTGGAATAGTTTTAGAAATAATATCTGAGTATTGAATTTAAGAGGCAGAGGAACTGTAAGCAAGATAAATGAAGAGCACTGCCCCTAGGCAGCCTAAGGAAGAACTGCAATGAAAGTAGCCAGAAATAAACCATAGCAAAAGGCACTTTGGCTCTAACTACAAGGAACAAAACTTGTATTGATAACAGAATTCTCACCATAACAGTTGAAGTCAGAGAATAGTATAATGTAGCTGAGAGAAAATTAATTAGAACTTTCAACTCTGTCTTCTTTGATTCAGAATGTAAAATACTACTTTAAAAAATGAGATTTCTGCTAATGATAATGTTTAATGAACAAATATCTGAACTCATTCTCCTTTCTCCCTTCAATCACTGCCAGTGATTTTTCATGGATTAAACCCACCCAAAAATGAAAGGAGAAGAGAAACTAGGGAATTAGTTCACATAGTTTGTTATGTTTTTTTTGGTACAGGGTCTCACTTTGCACCCCACATGCATAGTGATCCTCCTGCTTTCTGCCTCCCTAGTGCTAGGATTACAAGTTCGAGCCACCATGGCCAGACCCCATCGTCGGCTCAGCGCACCCGAAGGCAGGGCCAGTGCAGCATGTGGAAGCAGGGATCGAACCCTGGCTGCTGCGCTTACCTAAACAACATTAGTTTCCTGGAGCAGTGGGCAGGGGGAACAAGGTGAAAACAGATCAGAGATGCTGAACTAACTCCTCTGATGCGTGCTGTTTTGTAGTGAAATATGAATTATTAGGATTGGAGCAACTATGATATTTGTAATATTTCATTACAATTTGGATACTTTAAGCAACAAAATAAATAATGGCAATGATAAGTTATAATCTGTTAAATAAAATAATAATCAATATACACTGATATAGATAAGGGAAAGTGAAGAAATCCAGTTGAGAATCAACTAATAAACATAGAAAAAAAATGAAAGAGAGTTGGAAAATAATGATTTTGCATTCATCATTGCATTAACTGATGAAGGCAAGAATCACTAGACGTTAAGACTAAGAAGTGAAAGTGTGATTAGGAATAGAACATTTATAAAATTTTAAAAGGTATCACTTCTCAAAGTTCTTCTAAATTATAAAAGAAAAACAGTAAGTTTCAAGTGTAGAAATATGATGTAAATTTTCTTAACAAAGTGATCAAAATTAACAGGAAAGTGACACAGAGACTATCTCAGCAGGGCATAATTGGTTCCTTGTAAGCAAACTTCAGATAACTCCAAATGGAGAGATAATAAACAAGTGATTTGTGCTCTTCAAACCTGTCAGTGCATGATCACACACAAAAGTTACACTTCTTGTTACAGAGGTCTTGCCTTATCTTGGTCTTAACCATCCACCAGAAAAGCATAAAAATGAGGTACAGAAAGCCACATTAACAGGCTGAGCTGTAAAAGGCTCAAGTGAACAGCTTCTGACATTGCCAGCCCTGCAGATAAGCCACTGCTATTATGGACTACTGGACTATATTGGAATACTTGGCTGGATTCAGGCACATGCAATATTTAAATGACAATGGAATACCCTTCTCTGACAAAACTAAACAAAAAAGGGATACAATAGATGACCACTTTGTATCTTTATATTCAAAATAGGATAAATATAGAGCTATATTCTCTTAATTCCATGAATAATAAGATTTATTCTAATAGTGTTTGTGTCTGCATCTTGCATAATGAATCACCACTAAGACAACAATATGCAAGGTACTAATTATTGAAACTGTCCTACTAATCAGTTTTGAAACTGTCTCATTATTATTTGTTTGTCAATAAGATTATTTTTTAAAAAATCTGTCAGCGTCGTGAAGAATGAAAAGGCTGAGCAATTGCCACACTCAAGGAGACTAAGGTGAACTCACAAGTCAGGGAAACCAAAGAGAAGTGGGGATTCATAAACTTAAGTGAGGGACTGAGCTCAGCTAAAATGCTCCCACATACCTTGACTATACAGCTGGTAATAGCAGAATGTGCGCTAGAGATTGGATAAGAGCATTATATTAAGTGATGTTGAAGTTTGTTACATATTCTGAGTTGGATAAATATATGGGGTTATGTAAGAATTATTTTTGTTCCCCAGTTCTTCCAAAAAAAAATAATTATTTGTGTTCTTATTAGACAAAGACAAATTTAGAAGAGGAATGTGATATTTACAACTTTAAAACTCAGTTTATGGTGAATTAGAAAACAATTGGTATTTACTTATATATACACAGTATATAGAATATCCATGAAGAGCAAGAATATAAGAAATAAAATAGGATAAAATGCTAAAATTGATAACTGCATAAAAGATACATGGGAGCCCTGCCCCCAGGTGCATGGAGCTGGCCACCAAGACCTGGTGTGGTGACGCACACCTGTAATCCCATTGTTGGAGAGGCTGTAAAAAGGAGGATCACTCTGAATCTGAGCAGTGAGACCCTGTACTACTTAAAATTTAAAGATACATGCAAGTTGACGTATAACTCTTACAAATTCAAGTTTGACATTATTTCAAAATAAAAAGATACATCAACTAAGTAGTAGAAAGCACTAAAAATTAATTATGTATGTTTTAGAAATTCTTTGTATTGTTTCAAATAAGATTATAAACATGAGACAAAGATTTCCTTTTGTACTTTACATTATATATCCAGATGAACTGCGAATGATCAAATAAGATGGCTGGAAAAGGTGATAGAAAAATGGCCAAGTTTAGCTGGCAAAATATTTCCATTAATCCAATACATACCTTTATTTCTATAAACACATAAGGGACCTTTGAATTAAATTGTCTTACACCTAATTACTGCTTAAATCTTTGCAGCCAACCTAAATAATAATTTCAGTACATTATCAAAATACTTAATCTCTTCCTTCACAAAGATTTCAATAATTGCTCTGATTTTTCTCACCAATTATATTTTCTTTCATTACAAATATTTTAAGGACTTCAATATATTTGATGGCATTTATCTCTTTCTCTCATTTTTACACATCAAACTGAAAAACAAAAAAGAGGCATGCTTTCATTTTGTGACTAAAATATCCCCACGTGCTGGTGTATCCACTCCCTCAGACACCAGAGCCACATCACAGGCTAAAACCATAAGTCAGGTAGCACCCCTGGGCTGAGAATGAATTCAAGGCACCTGAAGTCCTAGGTGCAGTCCCCAGCTGAGGGGCTGATCAGCTTGGGCTCTGCCTACGAAGTCAGCCGGCTTCTCTCTGGTGCTGCCCTGAGTCTCACTCCCAAGCATCCCTAGATTCTGCAGGGACAACCAAAAGTGCAAGGTTCTAAGGCAAACATTTGTCCTCTAGGATTAGTCCTTATCTACATTCCTCTGTACTTTATAAAATGATCCAAAATTTAAATGTGAAGTTTTGACACAAAATTTAGATTTTTTACCTTAATAAAAAAACTAACAACCTGGCATTCTTCTGCCTGGTTCTCACACAAAACCAATCAACTGAACCTGAGCTTGGGAAAATCCTTGACAGAAAATGTAATTCCAAACGTCCATGGCCTGTCATCTTATTCCAACCTGCTTATCTGTTTTGTTTTGTTTTTTTATCAATCGAGACTGTCTCTCTGCTTTAGGTGCACTCACACATTTCCACATGTGTATTATTTATATTATCCATATTAACTTTATATGAATAAGCTCATGATAATTTCTGATAATTATTAATTTTAGTCCTATTATACAATAAAGGTCAATGACAGACTTCAATGTGGGTTGGAGTTCGATCATTGGATATGAAAGGGCTAAGACTATTGTGAAGCAATAAAGAATATTATACATCTTTGAGTAAAGTTTAGGTTTAGCCTAGTTTATGCAAGTAGTTCCCCAAAGAACTAGGAATTAGCTGAAGGAGACTTTAAGAAATATTTTAAATGATCGGTTCCTGCGTTCCCTGTTCGGTTCTTCTAAAAATACTTGCAGGTGCTGGATTTCTATAAATCACTAATTTTCATTTGCCAATCTGGTTGAGCTGTAGACCGAGGCTCCACAGAAATAAACCTGCTTTCTTCCCTCAGAAGAAAGTGCAGAAACTAGAATACTTTCTTTGGTGGCTCTTAGTAATGATTATGAACTGGCACATTCAGGACATAATGATTTAGTAACCATGTCTGCACATTAATCTTATTTACAAGGAATACAGTCTGAATGATGGCAGTTTGATAAAAATTGGAAGAGTGTATTTTAGAATAAAAGGGAAGATTTAAAAGGACAATTTTGCAAAGTTTTAACTCTCCATTCTAACTTCATATTCAATTTAACCTCTTGTTTTTTCCCCAGATTTGAAGGCCCTATTGTTACATCAACTGGGTAATTCAGTTACTTTGCCAAAGTTAAAAGACAGTGGACAACTTTCAAGCAAAGTAGCATTGTGTATATTGATATTACAATATAATGAAATAGAAAAGAGTTGAGCAACTAATATTATGTATTCTTTTCTTCTGTTTCACATAACTTAGTTAGTCATGGCTATTAACGAGCCATGAATAAAATTATTAGAGAAGATCATGAGTAAATGTTAACCCAAGGTAAAGGAAAACCAACAAAATAAACAATAGCAAGGAAGGTGAGAGGATAGGAATCTCACCAACCAGCAGGCATTGATGCATTGCAAGCGTAAAAATCCATACTGATTTCTGAGCTAGCAAAAATTCTAGAAAGCATACAATATAACTTTTGTTTTATTACTAAAGATACTGAAACATAAAAATAAACTTTCTTATATCACAGAGTTTCTTCATGGGTAGGAGTGGCATTTAGATCCAGTTCGTTTCTTTGTCCGGAGTTCTATGAGCTAGGTAGTCATACTTTCAAAGGTTTATGCTTATATTATAAAAATTTATCAGGAAATCTTTCATATTCTCCTTTGGCTATATTAAAATGTTTTCCATGTATAGCTTTTTATTCACAAAGCCCAGAAACTTTGCTAGAATTTTTAATATGAAAAGAAATGAAACTACCAACATTCAAAATTCTATGTGCGCAACAGTGATATATGTGTTTTATATAGAAGCTCACAAGGAGCTGTTCAGGTGAAAAAAAAAATCAACTTCTGTATAAACAAAATGTATAAAGGTTACTATGTTAAATTTGAATCTTAAATAAATGGAAACAGCCCCAACTGAGTTAATTAAGAACTTCCCAAAGAGGGTAGAGTCTCAGACAGAGCTTAACCTGAGCTCCTACTCAGATTTGTAGCTTCCTCAGTGAGTTCTTATTCCTCTGTGGTCACAGAAAGGCCATCAGTTAGACTGGGAACAATGTGTCCTGGTTCACGTGGATTGGGGACCCATTTTCCTCAGCATTGGTGAATGTTCCATTCTCAATAGAATAAGCTTCAAGTAGTCACTGAAGCTAAGAGAAATGTCATGGACTTGGTGGCTTAATCTCTAAGAAAAGAAAAGATTGAAATAATCCTACTCTACTTATAAGTAAATACATAAATGAACATAATTTGAGCTATATATCTAAAATATGCACCTTCATTAATTTTAATGTTATTAAAAAATTCAAAAATGATCATAAGTAGCTTACACAAATAATTGCAGATAATTCCTGGAGCAATGGAAAGGGTAAATCTCACACAAATGACATGGCAATGATATAATGCCTGAGAGTGAAATTAATATACAAAAAATAACCATGAAGCTTTCTAAAGCATCCATTTCAAAGCTGTACAATTTATTTGAAAAAAAGAAGACAATGTACATATAAATTAAATTTTCTCATTCAAGAGATGATTTTGCCACCACTACCTGCTTTCCCCATGAAGATTGGAAGTGAAGTGTTGCACTTAACACTGACTTTGGAAAGAACCTTGAAGATTTGTTTACTGCATCCCTGTACATAAACATGCTAGTATTCATTGAGTAACACAGATGGCTTGAAATAAAATCCAGAAGATAAATTCCAGTTATTTTAGTATTAATTACCTTCTCAATAATTCCTACAGCATCTTGAAACCTTACAGATTACAGATCATGCATGGATTTATTACCAAGAAAATTATCTTTCTTCAGGTTGATCCTTAATATACATTACAAAAAAAAAAAAAAAAAAAAAAAACAGATTGGATGGAATGGAAAGAGATAGAAGCAAATTTAATTCAGGGAGAATGACTGAGGTAGAAAGGAATTTATGTATCAGAGAAGGACAAAAGAGGGCTGTACTCAGTCAATTAAGCATGATGGCATGCATGACCTCAAGCTGTATAGCATTCCTGTTAAGTAATAAGCTTCATCATTGTGAAGAAATACCCCCTCACCACTTTATAGCACACAATAACAGCCCAATTTCTCTTTTGCTTATATTTTTCTGATACAAAGGTTTGTTTTAGAAAGGTTACTTTTGGACTTGACTGGCAGCCAGATCAAATTCATGGGAAGATGAGAACCAGCAAGGGCAGTTACAATAGAAAGGAGATATTGTATAATAAAAGTGGATCAAAAAGAACAATGATTGTATCCAAGTAAGAAGGGATTGTGGCAAATGAAAAAGCAAAAGAGAAAGAAAGAGAA
>PVKA01018691.1:26656-43483 GCA_004027165.1 Ctenomys sociabilis
ACTAGAAGCACGGGGAGAAAAGGTCAGATCCCACAGAGATGCAGTATAATACAGATGATGAATATCAGAAACCAGAATGATACATCATTAAATCAGAATCATCGGATAGTCTCTGGAACTATATGTTATGTTTCTAAATATATTTAAACACTCAGTTCCCTGCAGTTGAACAGTTCTTCTGCTCTCTAAATAGCTAAGATTCTGATGTACTTGAGTTTTGTGCAAAAATAAAATGGAATATAGTATTAGAAAGTAAACAATTTTAGTGCCACATTTAAATTTTGAGCTGGCAAATGGATGAAAAAAATCCACTTTTCTGTTATGTTATGTTATGTTGAGCATGTAAACAGAAACCTGTATCCATCCAACATCTCACAACATAATAGTATTTTTACCAGGGGCGGTTATCACAAAACCTCTTGGTATAGAGGCAAATTTCTCCCAGTTTTTGATGATACTGTTATTTATCAGTGTAAAGTGTAGAAGCGTGGTCTCAAGATTAGGCCATGGAAGATAGTGTCAATTTTCTAATAGTAGATCAGGAAAAGCCTCTCTGATGACATTCAAGGGGAATGAAAGTTGCATTGCTGCTACTACTGGAACAATTATAATAATTCCTTATTGAGCATTGATGACCAGAAAGTTACTATGACAAAACTTTGACATACTTTACATAATCTAATGAGATCCCTATTACTATTCTCTTTTCATAAAGAAAATTTAGAGTGTCTTGCTCATAGCCAACAAGCATCAAATCTAGGCCACTTTCATTGTAAAGCCAATAATATCCTTAACATCTTTGATATACATTAGTTACCTACTTTATTCCATTTTATTCTCCACCAAATAAAACTGATAACCATGACCATTCTTAATGACATAGGCACATGTACTTTCCATTATGGATGTTTCACTATTGTCCCATGACTATTATAACTATACACGTTGTCCAACCCAAAATTAACACAAATTAAAGACTGAGGAAGACACTGAGGCAGTGCCATGCCCATGTGACCTCTGAACTTAGCACTGCTACTGCAACCATCTGGTGCTCCTTCTGACCTCAGGACCACGTTCAGTCTTGACAAAGTCAGGCCTCGTGCAAAAGAAGTTCCTGTCTACACATCGATGGTCATGGTCCATGGAGTGGCAGGTCCATGGCATGCTCTGCCATTGCTGTCAGGGTGACAGTAAGAAAAAATCTCCAGGGTGCTACAGCAGAACCCAAGAATCACCACTGCCTGAACTCCCTCTCTCCTCTTTTCCACATTCTTTAGCATTTCCTGGGGTTCCATTACCCCATAAAATCACATTATTTTTCTCACAGTCAAAAAAAATATCTGACTGCCTTTCCTTATAACTAATATAACCTGAAAATGTCATGATGAAGATCACATTTTTAATTATTATCAGAAGCAAATATTAAGGCCAAACTGTGTCTTTCTCCACTTAGGTATTAAAGTGTTAATCTCAGCACCCAAAAATGTAGTCATTTTTGTGGGCAGATCCGTTAACGGAGCAATTAAGTTAAAACAAGAGGAGTATGTGCCAATTCAATATGACTGATGCTCATGTAAGGGGAAGTTTGTACCCAAGCATGTACTGAAGAAGAACCAGATGGAAAAACAGGAAGAAGACGCATGTGCACACCAAGGAGAAGAGCAGAGCCAAGGGTTGAGAAGGTACCACCTCCGCAGACACCTGACCTCAGACTTCCAGCCTGTAAAGTATGAGAATGACGTTTTATTCAAACCATGACCATTTAATTCAAATCACAGGACTTAAGAGGCACACCTAACATATAATCTTCTTGTATTATTTAGCTGCAAATACAGTTTCTTTTCAGGGCATCAGTGCAACTAAGTTGGAATTATATAATTAAACTTCTAATGCTATTCTTAAAGTATTATAAATAGACTATATTGAGAATAAACTGGGGCCAGGGAGATGGCTCAGTAGAATAAGCGCTTCTATGCCAAGTGCAAGGGTCTGAGTTCAATCCCTGGTTCCACCAAAAAAAGAAAAAAAAAAGAGTAAACATTTTTTTAGGACTAATGATAAATGATGAGGTAGAATAGTTTCTAGCCCTGGAAATCTAAATTAAGTTTGCACTAACTTTAAATACTGGTGGATTTTAGGAATGAGAGATCTGTGTTGCTGTGTACCCAATCTTTAGTCGAAAGACTTGTGTTTACTTTTTCAAATAGTTCAATCTCACTAACATATAAGCCTTAACAGACCTCCCCAATAAAAGACCAATTTGTAAAACTGGGCCACTTTAATGTTTTTACAATTTAACAAATAAGTTTTCTTGATGAAGGTAGTCATGAGAGTTGTTCAGCAGTATTCAGGTTATGGTTTTCCTGATTGGTCTGTGTCTTCAGTAAGTATAAGAAGTTATTGTATGGGACATCTATCGGACTAGTAAGACTGCACCCATTATTTTCAGAACTGTTGGTTACCTGAGCATATTTACCCCAAATAACCTCACCTCCTATTCAAGGTCCAACTCCCTCATAGTCAGCTAAGTCACTGTTCCTTTGGTTGCATACAGTGGGAATAAAGGATTCTTTTTCACACCAAGTATTGACAGGCGAAAGGTGGCTTTTAGTTCAGGATGTGTCATACGAGCCTTCTTAAAATGTAAGCCCATTAGTCTAATGAAACTTTCATCGTTAGGTGGTTTTCTTGTAAAGCCATCTCCAACAAAGCAGACTTTAGTAACTATCCTCTTCTATGCCTTCTTTCTTCTCTTTCCAGTTTGAATAACTTTTAATACTTCCATTTCTCTTTGGGCATGAACTTTGAGCAGAGGAACTTCCCATTTTCCCACATTTTCTTTTTGTTTTTGTTTAATCATTTTGGAAAGTACTTCTGTATAAGACTGTCCCTCTCTGTCCAGCAGGTAGGCAGGTACTGCTCCTTGTAGAGTCTTTTCATCTTTCTTTCGTTTGGTGTTTCTCTTTTCATGCATCTTGATAGTCATCTTCATTTGTATTTTCTCCACATGGCACTGTTTGTGGTAGAGCTTAGCCTTCAGGACAATCTTTTTTTTTTTTTTTTTTTTTTTTTTTTTTTTTTTTTTTTTTTTTTTTTTTTTTTTTTTTTTTTTTTTTTTTTTTTTTTTTTTTTTTTTTTTTTTTTTTTTTTTTTTTTTTTTTTTTTTTTTTTTTTTTTTTGCCTTCTTTGAATGTTCATGAGCCTCTTGAGTTTCCTTCTTTTTTCTCATAGTAATCCAAGCAGGACCCATAGTGTTCAAGGTGTAATTCATTGTATTCTTTCTGGTGCATGATGACAGCCACAGAGCTGCCAAGGGTGGCCTTAGTTGTACAAAGAAAAATCCTAACTTTGGGGTATCCCAGACAAATGAGCTGCCTATGCATAGCCAGAAACAGGAAAGTGAGAATGACTTCTCTTTCTGCTGCACAGCCTAGGGCACTTTGTTGCAGCAACACCAGCAAATCCAAATATCACCAACTGATATTATCCCTACATCACAAAAACCAAGTTAATGCATCTAATTAACTAATAACAGAAGATAATTAGAGCAGAAATCGGCTATTGTTTGTCAGGAAGAAGGTAGGCAATTTCATGTATTATTTATAGTCATGGCAACAAATTTTTGTTTCAAGTAGATATTATGGTCTCATTACATCCCATAATAAATTTAGCTGACCAAAAATGAGGATGTAAGGAAAATAGGTTAATTTACCACAGTTCCGCAGTTTAATAACAGAAAGGGCAATGAGAATGCATCTCAGATTTCCAATATGAGCCACTTAAATCAGAATACTTGAGCCTATTTCCTACACTACTTTCGACACACAGTGAAAGATACATAATTTTCTTTTTGTGATTTAGTATTATCCTTTGAGAAAATGAAAAATCTTACCTATGGGAAGTAGAATATATCATAGGAGGTATATTTAGGAGGTAAAATTTTGAATATATTTAAGAGGGCCTTTGATACTTCTGAAAAAGATTACACACACTAAAAATGAAACCTCTTATTATTCAAACTACTGGTAAAATTATGCAATAATAAGAAAGTAGCCTTTCACTTTCACTTTCATTAGTGATCTGGCCTCTCTTCTCCCACTTTCACCACGTGCAATAAGCCCTCTTTGCTTACTCTCTCCACGCAATGTAATGTAATCAGCCAACAACAGGGAGTTCACAAATGTACAGGCTCATTATTTACCTCTTCTGAAGAGCAGCTACTGCAGCTCTAGTTAGTGATTAAATATTTAGAACCAGTAATACCAGGAACAGAGAAAAGAAAATACTCCACTTCTCAAATGCCTTAGAAAATGAATTGAAGGTAACCAGACCATCACAGGAGTGAGAGACTCTGATTACTTCATTAAAGGTGATAAAATATAAAATATGTCCAGATTCTACCCAATTGCTCACTCACTCTCTATTAGGCAATATTGGGGCATTCATGTTGACTTTTAGAATTACCTAAAAGCAAAATTCACCACCAAGGACAAAGAAGTACAGGTATTATAAATAATTTGTTTTACTGATGATTCTAAGTGAATTTAATAGATTGCCTGTGCACTGCAACACCAGGACAACTGGGAACTTTCCCCTTCCACAGCACAGGGCAGTGGAATCACTGCATGACAAACTAGAAAACCTTCCTCAACTATGCTACCTCACCCACCCAACCTACACAAACTAATGAATGAATGCACCAGACTAAATTGGATGGAAGTGTAACTGTGCCAGATAAAGGAAAGCAATGGAGGGAAAGACAAGTAAGAGAAATGGAGATAGAGTAAAAGAGGTGCATGGACACACACAAACTCTTGACAATGAATGTATTCATTACGTACTAGAAACGTGTACTAGTAAAATTGAATGATAGCGCCCTCCCCATACTCCCCACCATCACCAGAGTGATCCCCAGCAGCCCATTCTCACCCTACAGACTGCCAGGGAGGCCAGAGTGTCACAGTAATATACAGGAGGCTTGGGGCTCCCTACTCTCAGCCAACACAAAATCGAGAGAGCCCTTCAGAACTTTAGCATTCACTCACCGTCGTTGGATCCTTCTTGAGCTACAGCTTGCCTACCTCTCTGCAATGAGGTGGCAGCCACACTAAACCCCATGCAACAGGAGCTTTGGTGAGCCTACCCTGTCCTCCTACTCTCCTGAGAACCTTGAACCGCCACACCTCAACCCCTACCATCACTATGGAGTCAGGGAGAACACTGGGGACCTTACACAATGAGAAAAGGAAGGAATAAAAGACCATCTCAGAACTCTAGCCCACTCAAATCAAGTCAAAGAGACGAAGTCATAGAATAACTTGTAACTTGAAAGTCACACACCTAAAATATCTGAGATGATAGCAACTGAAGTAAAGAAACAACTCCATGTGCCTATGGAGGAAATCAGATCAGAAATAATCTCTAAGATAAAAAATGAAATGACAACAATCTTGAAAGAATTTCACAATACACCTAGGGAAGAGAATAAGAAAATGATGAAAATGTTGAATGAAGAATACAGGAAAGAGCTAGAAAGCATGAAATAGATGCAAACATATCTAGGACATTAAGAATTCCATTGAAAGCTGGCAAAACTGCTTGAATGAAACTGAAGTTAAAATTTCAGACTTTGAAGATACCATGGCAGGTAATGAAAAGAAAAGATCTATTAAAAATAAGTAGGAAGCAGGAAATAAGAATACAAAAGCTGCAAGATGATCCAAAGAAAAATAACATGAGACTAATAGCTTCATTTAAGGCAAATCACATAAAAAAAGTGTTTGCAAAAGTAGTAGCAGAAAATTTTTCAAGCAAGGAAAAACTGATATACAGACAGATAAATGAAGCATATGGAATTCCAGCTAGCCAAAATCAAAATAGATTTTCATTGACACAAATAATAATCAAAATCACAAAAATTGAGCAAAAGAACCTATTAAAAGCTGTTAAAGAAACTGATCACCAATAATGGAAGGCCCATTAGAATCATGGCAGATTTCTTGACACAGACTATCAAATAAAGAAGAATTTGGAGTGAGGTATTTCAGATCTTGAAACAAAACAACTTCCAACCCAGACTGATGTGTCCTACAAAAATATCTGTCAAATTGAATGGAAAGATAAGATACTTACATCCCAAAGGAAAACTGAAGGAATTCATGACAGCCAAACCAATAGTATAAAAAGTACAACAGATATTTCAGAAAGAGATAAAGATGACCACAATTTCAAAAGCAACAATAGAGAACAACCAAGCCCAGCAAGCAGTTAAGCAAAGGGAGACTGTAGGGATCCTACTATAGGGATAAGATAAGCAAATACATGTCAGTTATAACCATCAGTGTAAGAGGCCTGAATTCACCAAACAACAGAAGTAAACTGGTAGTGTGGATCAAGAAACAAAATGCACTCAGCCATAAAGAAAGACAAACTAGATCCCTTTATAGGTAAATGGATGTAGCCAGAGGCTATATTCTTAAGTGAAATAAATCAGACCCACATGTATAAATATCATATTGTCTACCTAGTGTAAGAACCTGAAAGAATAAATAGAATATGAAAGGTATAATAGATATAGTAAAATGGAAAGAAACTGAAATTAGCAAAAAACAAATAAGATGAGGGAAAGGAATAAAGACATAAAAGGAAGGCAGATAAATCATGCAAGTGTATATACAGGACGGCTGAGATGATTGTACTCTCATCAGCTCTTTAAAAATAGAAGTTAATTTTTAAAATTTTCTTTTTGACTAACTGTAAATGCTAATATCAGTAATCTGAACAACCACATCAAAGACAGCAATGCGCAATACAAAACAATGCAGGTGAAATTAATGAACAAACTAATCCAGAAACAACTTACCAGAGCCTTTGGGATTCAATGAGACCTGTCTTAATAGGAAAATTTATAGTGATAAATTTTTACATAAGGAAAGCAGAATGAACCATAATAAACAATCTTATGCTGCACCTCAAATATCTAGAAAAACAACAGGAAGTCAAGCCTGAAGTCCAAAGAAGACAAGAAATTATAAAGATCAGAGCAAAAATAAATGCAATGGAGATGAAGTAAACAACACAAAGAATTGTTTCAAAGAGTTAGTTCTTTGAAAGAATAAACAAAATTGATAAACCACTAGCCCCCCTCATCAAAAAATTAAAGAAAAAAATTCAAATTCATACAATGAGCAAGGAAAAGGGTGAAATCAATAAAGCCTCTACATAAAATCAGAAGGCCGGGGGCTGGGGAGATGGCTCAGTGGAATAAGCACATTCCTAGCAACTGCAAGGGCCTGAGTTCAATCCCTGGTTCCACAAAAAAAAAAAAAAAAAAAAAAATCAGAAGGCCAGCAATACCTATTTCCAAAATCTTTGCTCTCACAGGATGGAAAATACAAAAGAAATGCTTAGATTCCCAGATATATATGAGCTACCAAAGCTGAATCAAGAAGGCAAAAGAAGTTTTGAGTAACCCAATATCAGTCAATGGAATTAAAAAAGTAAAAAAAAAAAAAAAAACCTACCAACAAAGAAAAGTCCAGGTCCTGATTGATTCATGAATGAATTCCACATGAAATTTAGAGAAGACCTAATATAAACTCTTCTTAAACTGTAGAATGAAATTGAAAAAGAAGCAATTCTGCCTAGTGTGTTCCTTGAGGCAAATATTACTCTGATACCCAAGCCAAAGAAGGATGCAACCAAAAAAGAGAACTTCAAGCCAAGGTCCCTAATGAGCATACATGCAAAAATCCTTAATAAAATAGTACCAAATAGGATGCATCAAATCATCAAGAAGATTATACATCACAACCAAGGTGAATTCATCTGAGTAGGACAGGGATAGTTTAATTTACATGAATCCACAAAGACACTATGTCACTTCAAAAGAGCCAAAGATAAAAATCATATGATCATCTTAATAGATTCAGAAAAAGCTTTTGACAAGTCCAACATGCATTCACCATTAAAAATAGGACAGAAAATCAGAACAGATTGTCCTTACCTCAACCTAATAAAAACCATCTACAACAAAACAAAAGCCAAGATCATACTAAATTTACAAAAGATGGAAAACTTCATCTTAAAATCAGAGCAAGAGAAAATGCCCACTGTTACCACTCCTATTCAAAATAGTTCTGGAAATATTAACCAGAGCAATTAGACAAGGAATAATAATTGAAAAGAAAAAAGTGAAATTATCATTATCTAAAGATGACAAAATGTTATTCATATAAGTCTCCAAGAGACTTGGAGTTTAAACAACCAAATTCACTAACACAGAGAATACAAAGTCAACACTCGCAAATAAATAGCATGTCTATAGACAAACAACAAACTCATTGAGAAAGAAATTATGGAAATCATGCCTTTCACAGTAAGACCCAAAAGAGAAATACTTAGTAATTAATCTAAAAAATGAAGTAAAAAGATTTATACAGTGAAAATTATAGTACTCTGAAAATTGATCAAAGAGGATTTCAGAATGTGAAAAGATATTCCTTACTCTCGAACGGGAAGAACCAACATTGTAAAAATGGTCATACTTCCAAAATTGTTATACAAATTCAGTGCAGTCCTGATTAAAATACCATTAGTATACCTCAAAGATAAAAAATAATTCCTAAAACTCATCTGGATCCAGAAGATAGCAAAAGCAGGACTGGGTAACAGCATCACAACCTCTCACTTGAAATTATACTGCATATTACCTTCTTAAGTGAAATTCTCTATCACTTGCAATTTTTCTGTTTTAATACTATTTTGTACTCTCTTGATAAAATAAACATAAAAAAAATTATACTACAAAGCTAGTGTGATATAATCAGCATGATACTGGCAAAAAAAAAAAAAAAAGACTATATCTGGGACAGTTTTCAAGATGCAGACACAGACACAGATGCAAACCCAAACACAGCCTGCTCGTGTTTGACAAAGGAGTTAAACATGTTTACTGAAAGAAAACTAGCCTCTTTAATAAATGGTGCTGGAAAAACTGGCATTGATTTTTCTGAAGGATTAAGATAAACCCATGCCTATCACCATACGCCAACATACAATAAGAATGTATCATTAAAACTGCAATACTAAATCTTTTGGGATAGAAATTAGGTAAAATCATAAGGAGATAGGGGTAGGTAGAGAGTTTATGAACAAAAATCAAACCACTTAAAAAAACTTCAAAGAATAAACAACTGGAATTCCATCTTTTTGAAAAGTTTCTGCACATCAATGGAAATCACCAATAGAGCAAAAAGATAACTCATGAATTGGGAAAAAAATCAGCAGATTGTCCTTCAGACAAAGGACTCTAATCCAGAACACATAAACATTTTTTTTAGAAACTCAGGCCTGAAAGATTCAAGGCACAATTCAAAAATGAATATACACTGAGATGAATATGCACTTCACAAATGAAGAGATAGAATTGGTAGATAAATATATAAAAAATGTTCAACATGATCAGTCATCCAGGAGATGCAAATTAAAGAAATGCTGAGATCCTATCTTACAGCACACAGAATCACTACCATTAGGAAGTCAACCAATAACTAATGCTGGAGAGGCTGTGGGGAAAAAGGAACCCTTCTCCACTGTTCGTAGGAGTGCAAGCTTGTACAAAAATTATCAAAATCAGTGTGGAGTTTCCCCAGAAATCTAGGATTTGAGGTCCCATCTCACCCTCCCATTCCTCTCCTTGGCATTTCTCCTGAAGTACTGAAATCATCATGCCACAGCGTTATGCATCCACCCATGTTTATAGCAGCACAGTTTCTAATAGCTAATTCTTGGAAACAGCCCAGAGCTCATCACCAACTGAGGAATGGCTAAAGAAGGTGAGGTGTTTTTTACAAATGAAGTATTATTCAGCTATAAAAAAGATAAATTTGAAGCTTTTGGAGATAAATGGATGTAGCTAGAGACTATAACAGTAACCGAAATAAATCAGATCCACATGTGCAAACATCGTATTATCTCACTAGTATGATAACCTGAAAAAAGTAAATAAAATCTAAAAGGTACAACCAATAATTTGAAAGGGAAGGAATACATTCAATAGGAAGGAAAAACTGGAATGAGGAAAATGACAAAAGAAAGAAGTAATATATATATATATATATATATATATATATATATATATATATATATATATATATATATATATATGTATATGTATATACCTGAAGGTTTGGATAATTGTCTTGCTGATTTCTGCTGGTATTTTGAAAGAAGCAGTTAATTTTTAAATGTTTTTCTTTGCATTTTTCTGCTGAATTTTTTACAACTGTTTGGTTATTGTTTTGATTTGGTTTTTCTTTAAACCAGACCATTATTGCACATTTATGTCTGGTAACCTGAACAACTAATTTGAAGATAACATCATATAATACAGCAACCACAAATTCCTATTACTTTGTTTAGTGAAATTTTATATCCTTTCTAATCCTTTTTTTATACAATGCATTTAGTGCAGGGTCTAAAGGGGTCTCACTGCACAGATTGGATTCAAAGGGATCATCTTGTTTTTCAGCCTCCCACGCTCTGGGATTACAGGCTCACCCCACCACACCCAATCTCAATCACCTTCTCTCTGGCACTGCCGGCCTGAGGATCAAATCCCTATGCCCTGTGTCTGCCTAAGAAGGTGCTTTAATTCACCCTGCTATCTGGGTGGCTCTCTAATCCTTTTCTTAATCACTATTTTGTATTCTTTAAAAAACTTAAAATAAAATAAAATGGTAAATATATATTGACAGTTGTCCTTTCATTGTTTGAAGTTTGTGCCCATGATTCCAAGTTTGGAGTCAGGTGTTCACATGCTCCAATTAGACTCTTCAAAGGCCAGTATAGGCAGATGTCACATGGTTATCTGGAAACTGATAACATGGTGCATTTTAACAGTAGGCCTGTGCTCATGCTGGCTTCCCAAATACCATCATATCTATCCTGTGTGCTTGTGAGGGTGTGTGGATCTCATCACATGCCAGAACTTTCTCTACTAGTGCTTACATCATGCAAGACTTTCAGCTAGTAGTTGCATCTATTCTGCAAGTATTTTTGACACCGCTGTCATTGAGCTCACTTCATCCCTCACAGGCATGTGCTAGCTCAAGCATTAGATACCACCATATCCATTCACAGTCTTGGCAGAAGTTACCACACCCATCAGCTCTGGGCTGCTTCCACCTGCATCTCAAGGAAAGCAATGTAATCTGCTCTCCACGTGACATCAAAGATGTTGTTTGTCTCATCAGCTATTCTTATGAGTCTCAGGCAACCTGAAACAATAAGAGGACCCCATTGTAGGACATAAGAACAAGGGGGAAAATGCTCTTCATCTACAAACTCCAAGGCACAGCCCCCCTATGCAGCAACAAAGGGTGGGCTCCTAAAAAACCAGTAGTCTTCATCTCCCATCCTCTGACCACACTCTGTTGACCAGCGTCTAATGATCCCTCCTGGCTTTGTTTATTAGTTAACACTGCTAAAGACACTTTTTCTCTGATTCCAAAACTATCCCCATTTTTTCAGACAAAGGGATAGCTTCAAGTCAGCTACAATGACTATTAATGTCTCTTGTACAGCCTTTTCTGAAACTTGCAGTCATTGATCCATCACCTCCCTGAGATCTATGACAGTTACATGGGCAAACATTTTGGGTACATACACCTGCTGCCTAGGGCTATGATTTCTTGCCTTTGAATAAACAAGGTTGTCATAGAGGAGAAAATAAGTTGAAATATTGTTCCACTAATTGTATAGTCATCTTTTTCATCACACGTAGTTCATTCTGAAATGAGGACTTGAGTCCTAGAAGGCATACTGGCTGAGATAAATAAGTAATAAGCATTAACAAAGCAATATTTTCTAATTTTTCTCTATTTAAAATGAGCACTTAAGTGAATTAACTTAAAAAAAAACTATTAAATGAACATTTGTTAAATATTGCCCTGAAATCCACCTTTTGAAAATGAAAACTGCAGGGAAAGAACCTTTCTCATGAAGAATCATTAATGCATTTACATTTTTAAATTACATCCCTAAGGAATCCTTGAGAAACCAGTTATTTTTTATTTTAAGTGTCATTTGGTATTCCCTTTATTGCTATATCTCTGTAGGTCAGCATGCTATAAAGATTTGGAGATGAAAGCCATTAGATGACAAAGATATAAAAGTCAAAAAGTTACAGTAAGGACAGACACACTGACTTTTGTATTGACATATAAAGAAAATGGTGAGAAATGCTTATTTGCCCTAATTAAACAAATTATCTCCAATATCACTGCATAGTTTCTTTCCAGGGTGTACAATGAAGGTGTTTAGTACAAATGACACTCAACAGTCAATATGAAAATCTCTCACTTCTCCATTGGACTTTTAAATTATGCTGAGTTGCTTAAGCAAGTGAAGCCTACAGTGTCCCACTGAAACAAAAGCTCTGTTTCAGAAAGTTTTTGTTTTAAGCCTTCAATATGATCATTGCTTGGGTTGACTTGCTTTAGCCCCAGGGTCCAGCTTCAGACTTGAATAGAGCCTGTGTGGCTGCTTTCCATGGTCTGCTGCATCGTCACACAGCAAAACCGAATTGTTTTGATGAGAACTGGTGAATAGGCTATGTTTGGACAGACTGCACCTGATTTTAGCCATTAAAAAGAGCTATTAAAACTGCTGAGCTGTCATTAAGGCGCATGGTGAGGTGCCCAAGACAAAGCAGCAAGAAGTAAATTGGCTTCGCATAAAGGAGCCCTGAGTCTAGGAAGGCTTTCCCCCCCGCCAGGCAAACTCCACTTAACTGCACAGCACAGCTACCTTACACCAGGTGTGGCGGAAAGACGCTCAGCTTGAATTAGGCTCTGGAAATGTGCTTTGGGTTCAAAGAATGAAAGAAAAAGAAGGAAACAACTGTTTAAAATTTCAAGTACTGGTCAGCAAATTGGGAATGTTCTCTGAGTTCACTTTCTACATTACAGCAAAACTCATTAATTTTGGAATAATTGAGAGAAGGAAAGTGTTAGGTCTTCCAAGTTAAAACAAGCAATTATACAATATTTTGGAAGACTGCCATTGTATTATGTGATAGCCTCAAGCTAACAAACAATACTAACCAAAAAGTCTACTCATAAAGGAGCAATTGCAATTAGCACATCACTGTTGATGTGCAAATATAATGTAGTTTATTTTATTTATGAGTTTATTTTATTAAGATCTCTTCAGTGGCATACACCTTCCTCTCAACTTCTCTTTACATTATTTCATTATCATGCAATTAAAATACAATAATAAAACTTGTCAGAAAGATAACCTATAGCTCAGTTTCCATTTTAATAGTTCTAAATTCCAAAATATTCTCTCTTTGTTTGAAGCATTCTGCTTCAGTGAGCCCAAATAAGCAAATTATTATTGTGTATTGAAATATGGGATTTCTATGACTCTTAAAATATAAAAAAGGTAATGTTCCTCTCCTTCACTGCCCTCCTTCTCAGCAGTCTGACTATAAACTTCCTCTTGTTGTACGCAACTGAGTAGACAGAACCATAAGACAGAAATATTATAGGCAATAAGTTAGGTCTTGGCCCTTGAGGAGCCTGTATGTCAGACAGTAGACCTGGCAACCGTAGGAGAGACAGGCCAGACCTCAAGACCAAAGATTAAGCAAATGCACCTGCATGCCTCCCTAAAGAAGGGCATCAGTGACTGATATTCTAAATAGGTATCAATCATCTTGAAAACGGTGGGAAGAATCAGTAGTTCCTTCCTCCTGAAGGAACAGTCTCTGCTTGGTATCCTTGCAGCTTGTTCCCTGACTTGCTTTCCCATTTGATCCAGAGTTAATCAATTTGGCCTAAGCAGTTACACTCATAATCTTACTGGTTAAGCATAGTTTTTGTCCCACCTCATGCTCACCTGCAAGTTTCCATGCTTCCCACATCGGACTTGCTTCACCTTGTGTATTTGCTCTATAAAACTCCCCAGAAAGGTTAGGGTCCTTGGCAACCCACTCTGGTTGTCTTTCTTCTCTCTGAAACTGAAGCTTCCTTCCCCAAAATAATATATGCTGCTCTTAACGTCTGTAGTTTCTAAAATTTATTCTTTGATTAATGAACTCATTCCATGCAGATGCTTCTGGGTTTAGAGTTTCTTTCTCCTACATCTCCACTTTTATCTTTACCTCCCTTTCCTATAGTGGCTCCTGCTTATGCACCTGTGAATATATGTTAGTCCTGCTATTTTAATGTGGAAATACCTTTAGGATTCTCGTCCCAACCTTGTCTCTCTCCCCTTGTTCAAAGCCAGATTTCCAAGAAGAGTATTCTTCACTTCCTGGATTCCACTCCCATTCCTCACCTTTTCCTCCTCAGATCCCTGAAATTCCACAGCCTTCCCATCACCCTGTCAACCCTATTCTGTCTGTGGGGATGCTGTGGGGACGCTGCGTTCAAGCCCTCATCGAAGGTGACTTTTCTCGTACTGCAGAGGACTTTAAGAAAATGTTGAGTAAGAGTTGAAGTAGCAGGAATTCTTTTTCTATATAGCCTAAAAATAAATGATTGCATATATGTCTATGTGCAGCACATATATTTATAGGTAAATTTTCTAATAATGAGATTGAACACCATGCACCCAAAACACAGGCAAAGGAATATAGCACTTATGCTATATTATTATACTTAAAGTATTCACATCTGAAAAACATAATAATATCTAATATTCTCTTTCGCAAGTGACTGGAACTTAAAAGAGAAAATTAATGTGATGAAAGTCTACAAAAAGCAGAATTTGGGGAAGAAAATTTAAAATTGTGTGTGTTCCACAGAAATTAAAAATTTGAATATGTAAAATGGACTAAGACTTCTTAATTTAAAAAGAAAAAATACTAGTGTACATTTCACAACTGAGAACTTCAGATTTTTGCCAGCTGACCTGAGGCAGGACCTAGCCATATGACCTTCCCACCCACTGTTCTCAGACAAGACATCAAGGCAAATTCTCCCCATTTTAATCTCTAAATGCTATTGTCTATTAAAGGGAAACTCCTTAAAGAATGAGAAATTCCTAGTTCAGTCACTGAAAACAAATACGATGAGCCTGAGTTTAGAGTTTTTTTCTCCTACATCTCCTTCTTCCATCTTTACCTCCCTTTCCTATAGTGGCTCCTGCTTATGCAGGAGTTTTAAGTTGTCTCAGGTCATGATGACAGAGAGTTTAAAGCATGTTCATGTGGAAAGTGGCAAATAATGACACGGTTATTACAGACGAAGAAACTGAAGTAGATAAACAGTATTTTTCATGGAAAACCCTTCTCTAACAAAACTAAACAAAAAAATGGGATACAAATGAATGACTATTTTGTGTCTGTATATTCAAAATAGTTAGGATAGATAATCAGCTACTTTCTTTTATTTTATTTTATTTTATTTTACCGACTATATCATACACATTTTATTCTTTGCTTGTTCATATACAGAGATTTCAAATGACCACAAATATCCAAGTATTAACTAGAATAAAATTTCTACTAAAGAGTTTCACATATTTCTATTACCATAAGTTAACTGATTTTTATCTAGTAATTTTGTAATAGCAATTGCAAGCACTGTAGATACTGTTATAGGTTTAAAACAAACATATATTTTTATTTTTTAAAAAATTTCCTTTAGTGATTATTAATCTCTTAAACTTTTAGGTGATAATGTTTCTAAACATAACATTTTTGTACATAAATTTTGCTGGAACATACATATTCAATGCCATTTCATCCTATTTTGCAAATAGTTTCTGGTTGACTTTTGCCCCTTCTTTGGTTTTCTGTGGGTCCTATAAACTTCCTTAATGTTTTTGCTACTCAGAGGCTATTTTGCATTATTTACAAACAACTTTGTAGTAGAAATAGCAAAGTTAGTGAAATTTCATCTAGTATATCTAATATCTCTCTTTTTTTTAAACTCATAGTTTCCTTAGATTCAAATATTGAGATATCCTGTTGACTGTGATAAATTGATCATTTTATGAGATCCTGGGCTGCATAAACCATCGCCCACTCACATTCACTGTCTGAAAGCCCTCTTTCTATAGAAACCTATTTACAGCCACCACTTCAAATATATTCACTATTCAGGTTGCTCTTCAGGCCTAAGCACTCTCCTTGCTGCCAATCTAAATTTTGAAGCATCTAAAGAATGTCTTTGCTTGCTTGCACCTAGCATCCTGTGTACACCTATTTTTCATGACTATGAAATTATGTGAGACTGGGTAATGCGTAAAGAAAAGGTGTTTATTTGGCTCATAGTTTTAGAGGTGGAAAGTCCAGCATGAAGCGGCCCCTTGCAATGGGCCTGTGGTGAGACTTTGGGGCCAGAACGTCATCACAAGACAGATGAAAAAGTGGGACGGGGCAGCAGAATGCAAATAGAAAGAACCCAGTCTTGCTGTTCTACAACAGCACTTCTGAGTTCTCATAGTCTTCCAAGAACAGTATTAATACCTTCCAAGGATACCACTCCCAATGCCCTAAGCCTTTTTTCACTAAGTCCCATTTTTGAGATTTTTCACGAGGCTCCACATTCCGACACTGTCACATGGAAAGACACACATGAGACTCTGTGGGAAATTCCCAACCACAGCAGTTCCTGTGCACAAGGCACTGGAAATGCAACGAGTGTTTTCTGCTTGCTCTTGTTCTCTTTCTTGATGAAGGGAACTGCTTCTTAAATGGACATTGTTTTTCGTACCAGCAACACAAATCTTGCTGCCAGAAAAAAGAAGAAGTTGACCTTTTTCATTCTCCATAAACCCGATTGGTCAGAAAGTCTTCCTGATTCTACCATA
>PVKA01018692.1:0-26653 GCA_004027165.1 Ctenomys sociabilis
TTCTCAGTAATAACAATTCTGACCGGGGTGAGATGGAATCTGAGTCATTTTGATTTGCATTTCTCTAATGAATAAAAATGCTAAACATTTTCCATTTACTTAATGCTCATTTGGAATTCTCTTCAGAAGTGTCTATTCAGTTAATTTACCGGTTTTTTGGATTGGGTCATTTGTTTTTTGGGAATTAGTTTTCTTAGTTTTTTGTATATTCTAAGTATTAGTCATCTAGCTAAAACTTTTCCCCATTCTGTAGGTTATCTTTTCAATCTGTGCACGTTTCCCTTTGCTTTTCAGAGAAGTCTTTTAATTTTCCATAATCCCATCTACTGGCTGTAGATATTATTTCTTATGCTATTAGAATTCTGTTCAGGAAGTGTCTGCCTATGCTTATGGCTTCAAGATTTTCCTTTATAATATTTTCCAGCAGGCTCAAGTCCCTGTTTTTGTAACTATGCCTTTGATCCATTTTGATTTGATTTTAATTCAGCATGTGAACATGGTATCTAGTTTCAGTCATCAGCATGTGTGTATACAGTTCTAGCAGCAACATTTGTTTAAGAGACTTTTTTCCAATGTGAGCTTTTGGCTCTTTTTTTAAAAAAACAGATGTTTGTGATATGTGAGGCTGTTTCTGTCCCTTTTGCTGTATTGTAATGTCATACACACCTATTTTTGTACCAGTGTCATGTTATTTTTATTACTATAACTTTTTGGTATAAACTGAAATCTTGTATTGTGATGCCTCCCACATTGTACATTTTGCCCAGTGTTGTGTTGGCTACTATGGGTATTGTCTCAGTCACTCTTCTCTCATTGCTGGAACAAAGGAAAGAAGGTTTATTTAGCTCACAGTTATTGCAGGTTTCAGTCAATACTCAGCTGGCTCCATAGCAGCCTGGCACGTGACAGAGAGCAACCTTTCATAGCAAGACAAAGTACAGAGAGCAAAAGGAGGAGTAGCAGCAACAGTGGCTACAGAGAGAAAGTCTGACTCTCATATGTTGCATTCAGACAATCTGCCTCAGGATAGGTGTAGTACTCACACCCATAATCCCAGAAGCACTCACACCTATAATCCCAGTGGATCAGTAGTTAATCATAAACTCTAGAAGTGAGGCTTTGGGGGGGACACCTTGACAGAAACCATAACAAGTATTTTCTGATTTGATATGTAATTAAAATTTTTTCTGGTTCTGTGAAGAATATTGTTAATATTTTAATAAGAGTTACACTAAACCTATAAATCCCTTGTGGTAATTATGGCAATTTTAGCAGCACTATTTCTGCATATGCAAGAATAAGGGATATATTTCCATTTTCTAATATCCTCTTGAATTTATATCTTCAAAATTTCATAATTTTCAATATGTAGTTCTTTCACTTCCTTCATTAAGTCCCTAGATATTTAGGTGTTTTCTTTCTTTTTTGTTTTTTTAACAGAACCAGGGATTGAACTCAGGACCTTGTTCTTGCCAGGCAAGAGCTTATTCTACTGAGCTATCTCCCCAGAACATAAGTATTTAGTTTTTTAAGCTATTGTGAGTGAAACTGATTTGCTGATTCTTTTCTCAGTGGATTCATCATTGATGCATAGAAATGCTACTGGTTTTTGAGAGTTAACTTTTGTGTGCTGCCACTTTACTGAAATTTTTTTTTATCAGAACTATCAGTCGTGTGGTAGAGTTTTTGGGTCTTGTATGTTAAGAATTATATCTACTGAAAATGGGGACAATTTGACTTCTTCCTTTTTTATTCATATCCCTTATTTTTTTCTTTTGTCTTATTGCCGTCTTCCTACCTTATTGTTGCTTTATTGTATAGGTTGAGTACTGTATTGTATATCAGTGGTGTATACTCTTCTCCCATTTTACATGAAATGCCTTCATTTCTCCCCATTCAGTGTGATTTTAGCTGTAGGTATTTCATATATGGCTTTTAGTATATTTGCCTAAAGAAGGCTCAAAGTGTGAATTTGTTGAACCTAAGATCAATGCTTACTGCTTGCTACTGCCCCTTGTGGAATATAACACAAATTTTCTGATTCACAGATAGAAGATACCAAATCTGCCAAAGCAAATCCAAGGGGTCCTGATGCAGAAGAAATCATACAGCAGAGAGCTAAGCTTTCTTCTTAGCACTGCATTCCTTATGCCCCACAGGTTCTGGTATATTATACTGGCATAACTAGAAATGACTTGATCTAGATTAATGATTCATCTTATTCCAGAAATTATTTAATCTCTTCCTTGATTACTTCTGTGACTCACTGAGTATTCTGGAGAGTGTTATTTAACTCCTAGGTGCTTGTAAATTTTCTGCAGATTTTTTGTGTGTGATTTGTGAGAAACCAGGCCCAGAATGTGCAGCTTTTATAGTGGCTAGTGAAATTTCTGGTGGTAAGTCCAGCAGGCCACTGGAGCTCCCATGACACCGCCTCCATCAGGCATATCAGTCTGTGGTTTTTCGACTTCTCCATCTACCATGTGAGCAAATACAAGCATCAATTTGGATGGTTGTCACAGCCTAGGGTGTGTAGATGAAGGGGACTCTGGAGCAGAGGGGCATTTCACAAATCCACAAGCTATACAGCCCTGAAGAGAAAGCTGTGGCTAGGAGTGAACAGAGGCATATAGAAAGTGGGTGCTGCTGGAGGGGCCTTGGCCTTAGGACAAACACAATAACCACTCACACCCACAAGACAGATCAGGGTAGGATCCTACATCACAGACAAAAATGGGAATATCATTACAAAATAGATCTTACATTGACTTACTTTTCCTCTTCCATATCTTGTGGAATCCAAGACTGCAGACAGTGGACAGAAAAGATCCAAACAAAACAAAAGAAGTGCCCATCTTTGACTGGTGTAGACAAAGAAAGGGGTGTAGAAAGAAAAAATCATGTCACTTTTAGTAGCACAGTTTATTTCACATTTTTTCCTCCTTTCCTTTTTATATTTTTGAAATTGACTGCCTTCATTTTAGTACTCTCTCTCTATGAATTATCACAATTCCCCAATCAAAAGGCACAGATTAACAGTACTGATCAAGAAACAAAATCCAATGGAGTTCTGCTTACAGGAAATATATTTAACCAAAAACCAAATTCATAAAATAAAACTTGAAGGTTGGAATACAACATTCCATGCAACAGGAGCTGCAATGCAAGCCATGATAGCTATCTTATCTTCAGATAAAGTGTACTTAAAGCCAAAAATGATCAGAAGAGGCAAACAGTTTATTTTATATTGGATGGAGAACAATTTAATAGGAAAAAGTAACAATTATAAATGCATGTGCACCGAACAGTGGCACTCCCAATTTCATAAATCTTTTTGGATATAAATACCAGATAAGCATCCACTCAATTATAGTGAGGGAACTTGATACTGCAACATCACAAATAAATTAACTAGAGAGAATAACATAGATATATGAAAGTTGAATCAACTCTTTGAACAAGTGGATGCAATAGATATCTACAGAAATTTCTGCCCAACAACATAATACATGTTCTTTTGCTTTTTACCTTTAAAAGTATTTTATTTACAGTAAGAAAATCAACAAAACAGGAAAAGTTACATTACCAAAAACAAGAAAATAAAAATTACCTAAAGTGAAAGGTGAAATTCTTGAATTCCTGTATCCCTGTAATTCACTGACAACTTGGAGTCGCACCGTCTCTTTCCTCTGCTTGCAAGACCTCTGTAAATCTACATATGTAGGCAGATAAACTGCATGTTCTTTTACAACAATAGAATCATGCCTTAAATTTTATATGCCCCTTGTTTTTTTCATTTAATTTAATTTTTTCTTTAACTAGTACATGTTTTCAGTACATAATTGTTACACAGTACTGATACATGTACATACATATGTGCATAACACGTTTCAATTCCCTTTTTATGCACCTTCTCTTCATTTTCTTTGACGTTTTTCTTCTATAATCCCACCCCCTTTTATTTTTTTTTGTTTTTTATTCATTTTAATGAGAAAAAATAGCAATGAGACAGTTTAAAAACAGGTTAGTAGGACAGTTATAATAATTAATACATAGCATATTGTTGTCTTCCTAGTAGTTATTCAGAGGACAAGATGCAAACATGGTATCTTTGGTGAACAATATTAATACAAACCTTTCTTCTCATTTAACTAATAGAAGATAGCTGTATGTCTATTCTATTTTGTATATACATATATATATTTTTTTCACTACAAAATGCTTTTTCACTTATATCCCCCGTTTTGTTTCACCCCTTTTTAAAATTTAAGTCCATTGATACAATTTAGGTATAGACAGTGACCACATTCATTACAGGGAATTTGCATCTGTACATGATATATCTTGATTCATTTTTCCCCAGTGCCTATCCCTGATTTTCAAACACCTTTTCCCTGCCTGTTCACAAAGCTCAAGTTTCACTTTATTCTTTTCCTTTCCCTTCTCCCTTCATATTTCACTTTTCCTCTTAAATAGTTTTCCCCTATTTCACAATAGTTGTCATACATTTGCATTCTTACTTACATTTTCAGTTTCTCACACCAGAAAGGTAATGGGATATTTACACATTTGTCTGATAGATTTCACTTACAATTATGATCTCAAGCCACATCCATTTAGCAATAAATGTCGCAAGTTTACATTTTATGGCTGAATAATACTCCATTATATGTAAAAGCATTATTTTTGATCCATTCGTTGGTTAATGGGCATTTGGATTGCTTCCAACATTACCTGTTACAGACTGCTGTTATAAGAATGGGTGCACATATATCAATGTGGTTGATCCTTTCAGTTCTTCTGGGAAGATAAAAAGAAGGGGATTATCTGGGTCAAATGGGACCTCCAGTTCTAGTTTCTTGTGGAATCTTCACACTGATTTCCACAGTGGTTGTATCAGTCCACACTCCCAGCAACAGTGGAGAACTATTTCTTTACCACTCAGCATTTCTTATTTATTTTCTTGAAAATAACCATTCCTTCTGGAATGCAATGGAATCTCAGCATTGTTATAACTGGCATCTCTTAAATGACAAATGATATCGAACACTTTTTCATATACTTATTTGCCATTTTTACTTCTTCTGAGAAATGTCTATTCAACTCAAATGCCCATTTTTGGATTGAGTCTATATTTGGATGGTGTGTTCTTTTTTTCCTGTTCTTTATATGTTTGAGATATTAGTACTTTGTCTGAAGAACAGCTGGTATGAATTTTTTCCCAATCTGTGGATTATCTTTTCACTCTGTTGATGATTTCTTTTGCTGTGCAAAAGCTTTTTAATCAGATGCAATCCTAGTTGCTTATTCTTCATGATATAGTTTCTGTGCAGTTGGATTTTTATTCAAAAAGTCTTTGACTACACCTGTGTCTTCCAGAGTTCCACGTATTTTGTCTTCCAGCTGATTTAGTTATTCTGTCACAATAATTAGATCTTTGATCCATTTTGATTTTTGTTTAGTGTGTGGTCATAGATAAAGGTCTAGTTTGAGTCCTTGGAATATAGAAAGTCAGTTTTCCAGCATCATTTATTAACAAGCTTCTCCTTATTCCAAGGAATGCATTTGGCTCCTTTATCAAAGATCAGATGTCTGGGTGCATTTGGAGTTGTTTTAGAATTTTCTATTCTGTTTCATGTATCCTCAGGTAAAAACGCATGTCCTCTTCAGTGGCATATAGAACCTTCTCCAAAATAGACCATACATGAGCCAATAAAATATTATTAAGTACATGCAAGAAAGAATGCTAACTGTACTATGCTTCTTATCAGATAGTGAAGTGAAACTAGAGATCAATGCTGAGTCAAACTGTGATAGCTAACTGTGTTAGCCTGAGTAAGAAATACCTAACTAAATTGCATCAGCATAGCTCTGGGTGTGGCTGTAGGGATTTACTGAAGAGAGAAGATGAAATATAGGTTCATCTTCACTCACATTTATGGGTGTGAGTGGCACCAACCAACAGGCTTATCACCTGAATAGAATAAAAGAAAAATCAAGAAGAAAGTCTCATTTCTGTTTCATTGGGAGAGTCTGCCTTTGTGTTGCACATCATCTGGCTTTCAGCATAGACCCTTCAGCATTCTCTTAGCAGTGCCTTGGCTTCCTGATACACACCCACATGGAACAGTACAGTGAGATCCAGGATTTTGAGTGGCTCCTCTGGATCTCCAGCACAAGGACAGCCTTTTTGCACTCTTCCACTTCTGATTCTGTGTGTTTGTATCTTTCATTAAATCTGTTTCTTTAGCAAGCATTGACAAATGAAGAAATTATTGAAAGCATGCAAAAGTATAGAAATTAAGACACTTATTAATCAATGTGTCATAGAAAAATCAAGGAGGAAATTGAACGGTTTCTAAAATTAAATAATTATAATGCAACATATCAGAAACTATAGGACACAATGAAAGTTGTTCTAAGAGGGAAGTTTATATATACCTCTGAATGCCCATATCTGAAAAACAGAACAAATTCAAATAAATAACCCAATGATACACCTCAAAGTCCTAGAAAAACAAGAGCAATCCAAATGCAAAGCTAGTACAAGAAAGGAAATTATAAATATCAAAGGTGAAATTAATAAAACTGAGACTAAAATACAATATGAAGCATCAATGAATTGAAGAGCTTGTTCTTTTCTAATTTTATTTGTACATGTTTGCAGACCATGCAGTTTACAATCATCTTGGGAAGTTGTTACATACACACATTGCAGCTTGGGGCTTTTTTTAAGTTCCTTTCCCCTTTCTTTCCCCTCCTCCTTAATGTCCCCTATTGTTTTTGCACTTGTTGATATTATCTGTCTCAGTTCATGTTGTGTGATATAGCTTTTATATTAATTGAGGTTATTAGGTTCCTGTACAAGGCCCATCTTTACTCTTCTCATTTCCCCTGCTGCTCCTCCTCACCACTCACACTTGTTCCCTTAGATCACTTCCTTACTGCCACAGATCTATCCCCTTATCTGTTTTTAGAAGTGCTGGTTCTTAAAAATAAAAATAACCTTTAGCTACTCTCTCCCTCAAAAAAAATGAAATAAAAGATCCAAATTAGGGGCTGGGGAGATAGCTTGGCAGACTAAATGACGGCCTGGCAAGCACAAGGACCTAGGACTGCCTTTCATGCTGGCCCAGAACACTGAGAACACCATGTCAGCCACTGAAACCAGGCGTGGTGGAACACATCTGTAATCCCAGCACTCAGGAGTCTGAGTCAGGAGGATCACCACAAGTGCAAGCTGTGTAGTGAGACCCTGTACCAAATAAATAAATAAATAAGCAAATAAATATCTTTACATTTTAGAAAAAGGCCCAAATCAACACAATTTCTAGAAATAAAAAGGGAGAAATCAAAATGAACAAAACTGAAATCTATAAGATTGTTAGTAACTTCTTTGAAAGCCTCTACTCCAACGAATTGGGGAATCCAGAAGAAATGGATAGAGTCCTAGACAAACGTGAATTACTCAAACTGAACCCAGAAGATATTAAAAGCCTGAATAATCCAGTAACAGGCAATAAAATGAATCAAATCAGTAATATAAAAACTTATTAAGAAGCCCAGGCCCCAAAGGAGGATTTACCATTGAATTTTATGAAGGCTTCAAAGAATATCTAACACCAATAATCCTCAAGCTCTTTAAATGAAATTGAAAGGGAAGGAGTGCTTGCAAGCTCACTATGGAAGCCAGCGTTACTCTGATTTCTATTTTATTCTATTGAAGAACAAGTAGCAATGAGACAGTTTCAAATCAAATTAGTAGGACAGATTCAATAAGTAACACATTGCACATTGTTTTCATAGTGGCTTTTTGTTGTGCAAGGTGCATATATGATACTCTATAAATAGAATGAGCAGATGCCTCTAATCAATGAATTAAGAGAATGTAGCTGTATACCTTTTCTAAAAGCTGAATTGTAGTACAGTTTCAATAATTAATATTTTTACATTGTTATCTTCCCAGTGTCTATTTTTTTAAATTTTGTACTTTTTATTATTATTTTTAAAGAATACAGAACAGTGATAGAAGAAAACAGCATTATACATGATACAAGATTTCACTAAACAAAGTAATAGGGATCCAACAATGGTTGCTGTATTCCTTGATGCTATGTGCAAATTAGTTTTTCAGATTTCCAGATATAAAAGTATAAGTTTTGTTTAAAAAAACAATACCTAAGAAGTTATAAGAAATTCAGGAGAAGAAAAACATCAGAGTAAAAACAAAAATTGTAAGCACTAACTGCTCCTTTCTTTCTTTTTTAATATTTATATAATTAGAATTCTCAAAGTAGAAAGGAGTAAGCAATAAACACTTAAAGATTTAAAATTTCTGCATTTAGTTCAACTTATAATACCACTTTTCCAAGAAAAATGAACCTTTTCTACAAAAAATTTAAATAAAATCATGCCAAGATACACAAAAATGAAATTGTCCAAAACTTATTATAAAGAAAAAAATGGTTAAAGCATATACATAAAAAATATTAGTTAAGGAAGAGCAAAATTAAATACCATCTTATTCCACATTAGAAAGAAAAAAAAAGGACCAAGTGTGTAAGAAACTAGACTAATTACAGGACTGAAAGAAGAAAAAAAGATCTATCTTCTTTGAATTTTATACTTAGCAAATATACCTTCGAAAACTAAAAGTAAAATATTTTCTAGTTATACAAATTTGAAATGTTTTAATACCTCCAGACATAGCATATAGGAAATAACAAAGAACATAATTCAAAAGGCAAGAGAAGTTGCCGTATGCTCCTGGATGAACAATAAAGAGCTCTCAAGGTGATAGTTATGCAGGACCATATAAAGTATGTTAGATGGACCCTTATTTAAAAGGTCACTGAAGATTTTTTGAAACAGTACCAATCTTATTTTGGGTTATATATGCACGTATTTTTTCATATATGTGTGTGTGTGTGTGTGTGTGTGTGTGTAAAAGAGGGAAGAAGCAGTATAAAGTCAACAGAAAATGGAAACATACTTTTTAAAGTTTCTAATACTAGGAGAAGATATCATATGATGTTTTTTAGATAAATTGTAATTCAAAGATATAGTATAAATCTTAAAACAAAAATTAAGATTAAGCAATATTCAGAAAATTAAATACTAATTAATTAAAAATTAAATGTTTCAAAGCAATTGAACTAAGAAAAAGTTTTCAGGATATTAAGAAGTGCTAAGATAAAACAAAGATAAATACTGGAATGACAAATAAATGACCATCACTTCTGACAGTTTAGAGATAGGATATTGCACAAAGTTCTAGTGTACTGTGGACCTGGGTAATGACCATGACACTTACTGGTGGCCAGGTGTCACTTGTGGAACTGAGCTATAGCTATTTCCTTGAAATCCACTCTGTAGTCCCATATGAAATCTTGACCCATAAGATGCAAGAGAAGTCCATTTATAGAGTGTGCTGATGGAAATATTTTGCTGCTGTAAACAAAAGAATAACTGAAAGACTACTATTATAAACATGTTATTCTCCTGTGTTTGTTTTCCCTATTTGGTGGGTTCTTTCTTTTCTCCTTCATGGGGTTGTGATCATTTTGCTCCCTCTCTAAACATCGTTTAGACTACTGTCTGTGTAGGCTTGGCTTTGTCATCATGAAATTCTTTAGTTGTTCTTTGTCATGGAAGTATTTTACTTCTCTGTTATACTTGAAAGAGAGTTTTCCAGGGTATATCCGTCTGGGTTGGAATTTGTTTTCTTGCAAAACTTGAAGTACTTTGCTCCATGCTCTTCTTGCCTTGATGGTTTGTGAAGAGAAATCTGCCGTTATTCTGATGGGTTTTCCTTTAAATGTGATCAGTTTCTTTTCTTTAGCAGCTTTTAGTATACTGTTCCTGTGCTGAATTTCTGGGATCTTGATTATTATATGTCTGGGAGCGGTTTTATTTGGGTTGATGTTATTTGGAATTGTATATGCTTAGGTTGCCTGAATGTCAGACTGTTGCCCCATATTTGGGAAGTTTTCTGCTATTACTTCCATCCATATTCTTTTTATATCCTTTGTATCATATGATTTCTCTTATATTAAAAACTCAAAGTACCAATAAGTTAAACAGAAAAATAAAAATAGATCAAAGGAAACAGGGAACTAAATCTTTTGAAAATGGACAGGGGACCAAGAAGTGGATGGTGGGAAGAAAGGGAGGGGCAGGGAACATAAGAAAGATTAAGGTGTTGCATATACTGACTCCCAGAATGTATGTACAAGTAATCATTATGTATCATAAACATACACTAATAAAAAAGCAACAATTGGGGCTGGGAGATGGCTCAGTGAAATAAGCGCTTCCTGGCAAGTGCAAGGGCTGGGGTTCAATCCCTGGTTCTGCAAAAAGAAAGAAACAGTTTAATTAAAAGACATGAAATAACCAGAAGTTGAAGAGTCTTAGAAACCAGAACAATCAGTGAACATAGATCACTTTTAAGCTTGTAAGTTGCATTAATTATTTCAGGAGGATAGTAGTGGCATGGATTACTGAGTTCTTTTACCTGCTTTGTCTTACTTTTTTTTGTGCAGAACCAGGGATTTAATTCAGGCTCTTGTGCTCTCCAGGGAAGCACTTACTTTACTGAGCCATCTCCCCAGCCCCTTGGCTTACGTTATTGTAAACTTTGTCAATTCCACTTTTCTTCTCTTCTTGAGAGTGTATTGAAGAGCCCATAAACTTGAATTTGGGTATCACTCACCTGGATGTGGCACTTAACTAATTAATTAATAGGCAGTCTTTGTGGCAGGTTCAAATTCACTCCTTGCTACAGTCTTCCTACTATCTAAATGTCTTACTTGAACTTGGAACCTTGTGTAGTAGACATACCTCCTTATCATTTACTTTAGTACAACACTTAATTGTCCCAGATACCAAGTGCTATCAAATCCTATGGTAACTTTTCTTATCTTAAAGTCTAAGTCTGTTTCTAGGTCCACTTTCTATTAAGTACTTTTTGCATATGTCTGGTTTATGCCCAAAGTGGCTTAAACTTAAGCAATGGACTCAAATGGGTTCTGTGCTGGATGCTATGTAGCTATTAACCTAGGTATTATTTAAGAGAAGAACTCCATTCCTCTACCTATTTCTACACACAGGTATTTCCCCAATTCCAGTTGGGAAAGCATCTATATGTAGAAGTAATATTTTAAAAATAAATGACAGTTGTTGAAAGTATACTACTCATCTGCCACTTGATATAGAACTCTAGGGGAGGAGCTATTCAGTCTAATTACAGTGTTGAGGGATAAAAAGCACAGTTGTAGAAGGTCACAAAGGTAGCTTATACTATAAAATAGGGCTTCTCAACCATGTTTGACCAGATCCGTGACATCAGCAAGACGGCAGAATAAGAAGTCCTTCCCCAAGTTGTACCGCAGAAACAATGAAAAACTACTACATTGAGGAAAATTAATTTTGAGAATTGTGTAATACAGTTTCAGATGAGCACAAAACTGAGTAAAGTTTCTCAGGAACAGGTAAGAAGAGCAGCTTTGCTTGATCCCTGTCAACCCCTTCGCCAAGCCAGCACAGCTCAGTGCCACAGGAGGTCAATGTGGCCCATGATTTCTCCCTGTGCTAAACACAAATTCCTGACTTATTTAAGAGTACAGCTCAGGTCCTGCTTCCTTGTAGTCACTCAGAATGCTGCAACAACTGACACAATTAAATGTCTGAGGGAAGTTAAGACAAAAAGAAGAGGGAGCTGGCCAAATAGCTCAGCATTTTAAAGTGCCTCCTTGGGCAGATGCAGGAACCGGGAGTTCGATCCTCCATCCAGCCATGCTGGCCCCAGCCCCAGGGCATGCTGAGACAGCAATTGAGACTGGGTGTGTTGTGCTTGCCTGTGATCCCAGCTTTTGGGAGGCTATAAAGAGGAGAATCACTACGAGTCATATCTATGCAGAGATCCTGTATGTCTTGTATACCCTGTCCTAAATACAAATTAAATTAAATTAAATTAAAAAAAGAAAAAAGGAAGAGTGGGGAGTTCTAATAAACAAGTTAGGTTCTAAAAGATTGAAAGAAGGTTCACAACTCTGAGATTTCCTTTGTAGGAAAAGGGAGCTAAGGGAAGTTGCACACAGCCTCTCAGCATTGTAATTCTCTTCTTTACGGAAAGGGGGTTTATGACTCCCAGTTGCCTGCAAAGCACTGTGGATTTAGAGAAGATGCACAATTGTGAGATCTATCCTTTAGTAGAGAAGGTGAAAGGTGGAAATTGCACCCAATATTCTAATTTTCAGGCACTTCCCAAGGGAAAAAGCTCAGGTTATTGTCAGCACCCAGCAGAATCCTGAAATTGGTGGAATACCCTTACCTCAGAGTCCTCTCCTTCAGGGGAAATAGAGAATCCTCAGAGTCCTGAACCTTCAGGGGAAACATCAGAGCTTGTGCTGATATTCTGGCAAGTGGAACTTCATAACAGTTCACATTGGATGAGCACAAAACTCTGAAGTTCCTCTCTCAGGAAGAAGGAATAAGAAGGCAGCATGCATGTTCCTAGAAAATGTTTGAGGAACTCATAGTGTCTCCAGCTTGGTGACACAGAAAGTTATGTAGCAATGGTTGGTATCTGCCCAAACCGTTATAATCATATTGGAAGGTGATAAAGATGCTTAAGAGATGCCATGGAGCATGGAGACCCAAAAAGGCCTTGTGAAGAAGCAAACAGCACATAGCATCTACCATCCCATTTTTTCAGGTACCAGAGATTGAACTCAGTACCCTGTGCTTGCCAGACAGGTGCTTATTCTACTGAGCTATCTCCCTGGTCCCCATCCCATCTTCTCTAACCTGAACAAAGAGGGACTTTACATTCTAGGGAATTGGTAACATGAAGCCCCCAGAAGTCCTCACTAAAGCCAAGAACACCTGTCTATTCCTTGCTGGACAAACCTGCACTAATCACTGGCTCTGAGAAGTTATAGGAGTTGCTGAGAAATTCAAGCCACTGCAGAGAACTTTTGAGAGCCCTTAGTTTCAATGCTCTTGTACATGTACCCAGAAACATACAAGTAAGACGGTTAGATCATATAGTAGGTCTAATATGAAATTTTCTGGATTTTTCTAAAGATAAGTCTCACTATTTAGTTCAAGCTGTAGTTATGTTCAATATATGGCCCAGCCTGGCCTCAAACTTGTGGTGATCCTCTTGCCTTAGCCTCTTGAGAGCTGAGATCACAGGTATGCATTTCCACACCTGACTTAATTCTAATTTTTTAAGGAATATCTAGATTCTTTTTACAGCTGCTGTACCATTCTATATTCCCATCCACAGTGTGCAGGGCCCAAATTCCTACACATCCTCATCAATACTAGCTATATTTCCTTTTTATAATATCCATCCTAGTAGGGGAGAAGTGGTAGTTCATTATCATTTTGATTTGAATTTCCTTGATAATAATTTCCAGCATCTGTCATGTACTTCCTGACTGCATGTATATGTACAGATATGAAATATCTGTTTGTGTCTTTGGCCCAGTTTTGAAGAATTGAACTTTGTTTTGTTTAGATTGGTTGTGGGTCTTTTTGAGACAGGGTCTTGCTATGTAGCCTAGGCTGGTCTAAAACTCAAAGTGTTCCTCCCACCTCAGCCTCCCAAGTGCTGAGATTACAGGTGTGTGCTACTACACTTTGCTATGATTGGTTCTTATTGTTCGTTTTGTTTTGCGTTAAACTTAAAAAAGTCCCTTATATAGTTTGAAAATTAACCTCATCAGATGTAATTTAAAACTATATCTCCCATTCTATAGGTTACATTTTAATTTGCTGTGCAAAAACTTACTTGTATTATTATTATTACCATGATCATCATCATCGTTTAATCACTCTATCTCTGAGCCACAGTCTCATCCATCTGCTTTTCCTTTTATTTCATGTGGTTTGGCTGTCATATCCAAGAAATCAAGATTGCAGTCAAGAAGTTCCCTCTACGTTTCATTTATTTATTGCAGTACCGGAGATTGAACTCAGGACCTGGTGCTTGCCAGGCAAGCGCTTGTCCTACTGAGCCATCACCCTGGCTCCCCTCTACATTTCTTTAGAAGTTTCACAATTTCAAGTCATATTTTAATCTTTAATCCATTTTTGTTAATTTTTGTGCAAAATAAAGCTCCAACTTATTTTCTTTTTTGCATATGGATATCCAATTTAAACAATACTAGTTGTTAAAGACACTTCCTAAAGACCACTTGTGTATATTTTCATGGCTTTCTTTCTGGAGCTGTGTTATGTTTCACTGTTGTCTATGTCTGTCTTTATACCAGAAGCATACTTCTTTTAAATAATCTTCCTTCCTTCTTTTCTTTCCTTTCTTCTGCATTTTTTGAGATAGAATCTCACTCTGTAGTTGAGTTGACCTTGAACTCACTATGTAACCCAGGCTGGGCTCCAACAACCATCTTCCTGCCTCAGTCTCTTGAGTTTAGGGGTTACAGGCTTAAAGTTTTTTTTTAATTAATGCATAATTGCATGTTCATTGCCATGGATAGTGACACATGCTTATAATCCCAGTACTTTGGAGTTACAGGTAGGAGAATTATTGCAAGTTTGAGGCCACCCTGGTCTATGTAGTGAGCTCACGGTTACCTTAAACCTCATAATAAGACACTATCTCAAGAAATTTTACATTCAAAAGGTATAGTGGGATTTCTTTACATATGTATACATTGTATAATTATCAAATTAAGATTTAAAGGCTCACTTCATAAATTTGTTATTTCTTCCATCAGGACAACCAAAATCCTTTCCCAGCTATTTTGGAATGTGAAATATAATATTGTTGCCCATAGTCACTTTCTTGTACAATAGACAAGTAGAATTTACTCCTCTCATCAACCTGTAGCTTTGTACTCATTCACAATCTGTCCTATCTCCCTGTTGATCCTTATCCTGTGGTAACCTCTGCTTTACTTATGTAAGATCAACTTCTATCACAGATAGATTAGATCATGTAGTATTTATCTTTTTGTGCCTGGCTTGTTTCATTTGTATTAATATCCTTTAATTTCATTTCTGTTGTCACAAATGACACTATTTTATTCTTTCTATGAGTTAATAGTATTCCATTGTGTATATACATGATATTTACTTTATCCAATCACCTGTAGACCCTCGGGTTGATTCCATATCTTTGTTTTGTTGACTGGTCTGCAATAAATACACTCATGCAAGTATCACTTCAACATAGATATTTCACTTCATTTTCCAGTGGTGGGACTGAGAAATGGTACAGTAGTTCTTTCTTTTCAATCAGATTTTGTTGCTACATATTAGGTATATATAATGATAACATTCATCATAGAGAATTTACACCTACATGACATATCTTGTTTCTCTTTTTCCATTAACCTGTCCTCTCTTCAACACCTCTTCCCTCCCCATTCATAAAAAACCTTATTGTCATTTTCTCTTCTTTTCTCATCTTATAAACTTCTTTTCTGTCTCCACTCCCTTTACACCCTCTACATTTGTCTTTTTACCCTCTTAGTGGTTTCTCTTGATGTGCAAATGTTTTTAATAAGATGAGACCCAGTTGTTGACTATTTGTAATAGTTCTTGTGTGATTAGAGTTTTATTCATAAAGTCTTTACAACAATGTCTTCAACAGTTGTACCTATTCTATATTCCAGGAGATTTAATATTTCTGTTTTAATATTTAGTTATTTGATCTATTTCAATTTACTTTAGTGTAGAGTGAAAGATATGGATATGATTTTAATCTTCAATATATGAAAAGCCAGTTTTCCCAGCATCATTTATTAAAGAGGCTGTCTTTCTTCCACTGAGGATGCTTGATATCTTTGTCAAAGATAAGATGACTGAGTGCATTTTGAGTTGTTTCTGCATCTTCTAATATGTTCCACTGATTCTCTGGTGAGGGAAGCGTTTCCTAGTGTGATGCTGCTTTATCACAGTAGGTTTGTAGTATAATTTCTGTTCTGGATTGTGATGGCCCCTTCCTTGATTTTGTCGCCTAGAATTGCCTTTGCTATTCTTGGTCTCATCTGGTTCCAAAAGAATTTTAGAGTTGTTCTCTCTAATTCTGTGAGATATGCTGTTTGTACTTTGTTTGAATTTGCATTAAATCTCTATATTTTGGGAGCATGGCCAATTTTACTATATTGTTTCTTCCTAATCAAGAACAAGGGATATCTTTTTATTTTTATTTTTAAAGAATAGAAAATAGAGATATAAAGAAAAAGACAGTGTTAAAAATAACACAAGATTTCACTAAACAAAGAAATAAGAATTCAACCATGGTTGCTGTATCACATGATGCTATCTTCAAATTAGTTGTTAACATTACCAGACATAGATGTGTAAAATTCATTTTAAAAAAACAAAGAAGTTGTAAGAATTCAAACAAGAAAAGATCAGTGCAAAAATACCATTAACTACTCCTTTCAAAAGACAAGCAAACATTGACAATACAATTATACAAACTATTAAGCATGTATACCCAAATATATCTTTTTCCATTCTTACATTTGTGATTTTCCTCATACTAATTTTTCCTTCCCATTGAACAATTTCTCTCCCTTTCACAGTATTGGTTGTAACTCTTATATTTTCATTACTCTTTCAAGTCCTCACACTACACTCAGCCATTTTATCTTTGACAAAGAGGCCAAACATGTTCATTGCAATAAGGATAGCCTCTTTAATGAATGATGCTGTAAAAACTCATTTTCTGCATGTCAAAGGCTTAAAATAGATCCATGATTATCACCTTGCACAAAACTACAGTCAAAGTGGATCAATTTAAATATTAAAACACAAATTTTCTGGAAGAGAAAGTAGACAGAAACTTAAGGATATAGGTATAGGTAAACAGTTCATGGACAAAAATTAAACTTCACAAGAAATGCTTCAAAGAATCAGCAATTGGGATTTATCCTCTTGAAAAGTATCTGCATGTCAAAAGAAATTACCAACAGAGTAAAAAAAAACCCATAAAGTTGGAAAAAATTATAACTATTTGTCCCTCTGACAAAGGGCTTCAATCTAGAACATATAAAGAATTCTAAAAGATCAGGCCCCCAAATTTAAAGATCCAATCCAAACATGAGCATCTGAGATGAATATACACTTCTCAGAGGAAGAAATAGAAATTGCAAGTAAATATATGGAAAAAATGATTAACCCCATGGGTCATTCAAGAAATGCAAATTAAAATAGCACTGAGATTCCTTCTTACTTCACAAAGAATGGCTAACATAAAGAAGTCAAGCAACAGCAAATGCTAGAGGAAAAGGAACCCTTCTGTACTGTTGGGAGTGCAGACTGGTACAATCACTATGGAAATCAGTATGGAGAGTCCTCAAAAAGCTATGATTGGAGGTCTCATTCAACCCAGCTATTCCCCGCCTAGGTGTTTTTCATTTTGTAATATCTGCTTCAGTCTCATTTTTCAGAATACCTCAGTTCTCAATATGGAAATCTTTTATATCTTATGCGACATTAATACTTACACCCATCTCTTTTCTATTTTGATGCTACTGTGAAAGGTTTTGCTTCCCTAATTTCTCTTTCAGTGAGTTTTTTTTTTTTTCTGTGCATAAAAGCTACTGATTTATAAGTGCTAACTGTATATTCAGCTATGCTACTAAATTTGTTCATTAAATCTAGCAGGTTTTTAAAGGGTTTTTTTGCCACTTGAACATATACTTATAAGTGAAATAGACCAGATACATATGTGTAAATATCGTATAGTCTCCCTAGAATAGGAAGCAAAAAGCAGAAATACAAATGGAAACGTACAACAACAACTAAAATCAATTGAGTCCGATAAGGCAAAGTGAATGGCATATGCTGCAGGATACTAATCAGCTTTTCTTCTGGATGGTTAACAACCTAAGTTCACAGATCAAAGTTGGAGAAATAGAAGAGCCCCAAAGCCAGCCAACATTTTGACCCTAGCATTTCAAGGTCAGCGAAGACTCAGGACATAGGAGAACCTGTACTGCAACATCATGAAACTCAGGTGAGCTCCAAATTTTCTGAACAAGGAAACTATGGAGCCACAGAGGAAAGAGATTGAAGTTCTATAGTGTGCCTGGGGAGAGTCACATGGAGAGAAAAACTTCCTCTCAGGCTCTCACAGAGAGCAAACTGGTCAAGCATTGGCCGTGACTCGTGAACATGGATGACACAGACAAAGGATCTACAGAATAAGGTACAGGACTACAAGATAAACCCTGAGGGAACTTCACTGACCTCATAAGAAACATAAAGTACATGTGTTGGTATATAAGTCTTGCTCTATCTAGGTCTTAACCATCCAGCAGAAAAGTATAAAAATGAAGTGTACATCGCAGGGCAATAATATTAAGCTGAGCTGTAAATGGCTATGGTCAACAACTTTGAATAACTCATTATTGTTGTGGAATAACTCACTGTGTCGGATTGTGTTGTAGGGCTCAAGCACCTAAGTTAGTTGAATGACAATGGAGTGCCCATCTCTGACAGTTGTAGACAAAGAAAGGGGCACAGAAAGGAAGAATCATGATGTGTGTTTAATGGACAGTACAGTTGGGACAGATAACGCTGTGCTTCTACATAATTCTATGAGAGGCAAGATCTGCACTAATGGTGGTTGGACAGGATATTATGTCAGCTTCCAGTACTCTGGACAACCACTAGGAAAATAACAAGGTAGAAAGTATTAATTACTTAATCTTTGATGTAGGTCAGGTATACAAAATAAGATACACAAAGAGCTACACTCTCTTTCTTTACTGATAAGAGACATGCAGTGTAGTAATGTCTGTAAGTATAATATCATGTATGCACCTTCTATGATACCAAAACATTCTGAAACCAGTTTGCAATGTATTAATTTATCAAATCCATCTTGTCAAGGTATCTTAAAACTGTCTCATTGATATTTGTACTTCAATAAAACAAAAATAAAAAATAAAAATAAATAAACATGGGTGCACATAAAAATATAAAGGGTTTTTTTAAGTCTTCTATGTAGAATATCATGTCATTTGCAAATAATGACAATTTAACTTCTTCCTTTCCTATCTTTATTCTTTTTATTTCTTTTTGTTATCTAGTTGCTCGAGCTAAAGTTTCCAGGACTATGTTGAGTAAGAGTGGAGACAGTGGACATCCTTGTGTTACTCCTGATTTTAGGAGAACACATTTTGTTTTGTCAATTTATGATGATGTTGGCTGCTGGATTGTTTAGATGACTTTTATGAGATTTTTTTTCTGGTACCAGGGATTTAACTCAGGCCCTTGTACTTGCCAGGCAGGAGCTTATGCTACTCAGCTATCTCCCCAGCACTTTTATCAGATTGAGATAAAAAATTTATTCCAAGTTTCTATAGGGCTTTTATCATGAATGGGTGCTGGGCTTTGTCAAAAGCTTTTTCTGCATCTACTGAGATGATGATGTGATTTTTATCTTTAGCTGTGTTGATATAGTGTACTAAATTTGTTGATTTGCATATATTCAGCCATCTCTGAATTCCTGGGATGAATCTCATTTGGTCGTAGTGTTTAACCTTGATTTGCTGTATTCTGTTTTCTAGTATCTCACTGAGGAGTTTGTAACTTTGTTCATTAGGGAGATGGGCCCGTAATTCTCTTTCTTATTTGGATCCTTCTCCAGTTTCGTTAACAGGGTAATACTTGCATCTAAATTTAGTTTGGGAGTATTGCTCCCTTTCAATTTCAGTAAAGAATTTCAAAAGTTGTGGTTTCATTTTCTCTACATTTCTTTCAGAATTCAGAGATGACTCCATCAAGGCCAGACCTTTTCTTTTTTGGAGGATTTTTAATTACATCTTCAATTTCTTTGGCTAATACGGGCTTTCGGGCTTTCATATCTGCTTGACTCAGCATTAGTAATTCACATGTAGCTAGGAATCTGCACATTTCTTGTGCATTTTCTATATTATTACAATACAAGTTTTCACAGTAGTAATACATAATCTTCTGGATTGTTGCAGGGTTCATTGTGATTTTACCTTTTTTAGTCTGAGTTGCATGAATTTGAGTCTATTCTTTCCCTTTTTTGATAAGATTGGCTAAAGCTTTGTTAATTCTATTTAATCTTTTGAAGAACCAACTCTTTCATCAATTCTTTGTTTGTGTTGCAATAATTTCTGCTCTGATATTTGTAATTTCCTCCCTGTACACGTTTCTGTTTTGGCATGTTCTTATTTTTTTTTGAACCTGGAGGTTTTGCATTATGTTATTTATTTAAGGTTGTCCTATTTTGTTAGTACAGGTATTCACTGCCATAAGTTTCTATGATAAAATCTAAAATGTAGTGTGGCTTATCAATATTATTCCTGCCCATTTATTATCTACATGTAATATCTAACTTGTCTCTCTTTCTGTGCATAAAACTGCAGCCAAACACTTTGAATTTTGAGATTACCAAACTCATCCAACCACCTTGCTTCACTCTCTCATTCTCTTCTGTTTCTCTTTTTTCTTTGCTAATTAAATAGATACTGGTTGCATATCTACTTTATAACACTTTCTTAGATTGGAGATACTATGTTAAGTAGAAAGTATATAAGTATAAATCAGTTTCTACAGATTCTCCTGGGGCTTTTAAAAATCTTCTCATCTTTCAGTGAGTCAAAACTCACACATTTTAGAATTGTGGCCCACAGCACCAGTATATAGCTACACTCTCTGCTGGTAAGTGAGAGCTCCAAGCCCACCGAGCCAGAGGAACATTTCCCAGCGACCCTTGGTCCCAACCCGTGGCCCCAGTATATAGCTACACTCTCTTCATTCACTGATTAGAAACATCTGTTATAATAATTTCTGTAAGTATATTATGTATGCACCTTGTACAACACCAAAACATTACGAAAACGTTTTGCAATGTATTAATTTATCGAATCTGTCCTGTTAATTTGTCTTGAAACTGTCTTATTGCTATTTGTTCTTCAAGAAAAAAATAGAATTATGAGTGAGTTTTGTGAAGAACGGGGCAAGATGGTTCATTCAAAGCTAATTAAAGGTTTGTATTATTCATTTAATATCTACTATATTCACATTTGAGGTAAGTGGGCTTGTGCTATTACTGACATCCTATGGAATGTGGTCATAAGTAGCATAGAGTATCCTTTCTCTAAAAACGTTCACTTATACCTTTAATTCTATAACATATTTTTGCTTATTTCATGATAACTATTCTTGATTGGTGAACTTTAGGATTCATTTTATTAGCTTTAAGTTTATTTTTTATTAGAGATCACACTTATTTTTATTGAGTTGAATTGTGTGTGTGTGTGTGTGTGTGTGTGTGTGTGGTACCAGAGATTGAACTCAGGACCTTGCATTTGTCAGGCAGGCGCTTATGCCACTGAGCTATATCCCCAGCTCCAAGTTTATTTTTATTAATACATTACACACATGTTTGCAGTACTTAATAATTGCTTTCATCATTGTAAGTTGGTACATACACATAACCCATCTTGATTTTTTATATGCTCTTTTAGCTTTTATTATTTGTGCCTTTGAATGACAACTGTAAGTCTTTAATTTCCATTGTTTATAATGAACTTTCTTCAATTAAGGTGTAATTTTAGAAAAACATATATAAATATAAATATTAAAAAATAAATAAATTTCCATGATAAGACTGTTTTCAGTCTGTCCCAAGAGCTCTGGAAATGTTGTATTGATAGTATAATTTAATTACAGAAACTCTCATTTATTCTTTAATTTCATCTGTGACCCATTATGAGTTGTTCAGGAGGGCATTATTTAATTTCTATCTGTTTATGGAGTTTTTGTGGTTTCTTTTGCCATTAATTTCAAATTTCATGGCACTATGGTCTGTTAATGTGATTGGGAACATTTCAAGTCTTTTGTATTTATTTAAGCATTTTTTTGTACCAGGGACTGAAGTCAAGACCTTGTGCTTACTAGGCAGGGGCTTGTGCCACTGAGCTATCTCCCTGGCTCTACTTAAGCATGTTCTATGAGCTAGTGTGTGTTCTATTTTGGAGAATATCTTTGGTGCAGCTGAGAAGAATGTTGTGGGGTACAACACTGCATTCATCTGCTAAATCCATTTGTTCAAAACTTTAGTTCTAAAGTTTCATTATTGATTTTTTTGTCTAGTTGATCAGTCTATTTGTGACAGTGGGTAATGGAGATCCCCTAATATAATTACAGTAGTATTATTTTATTTATTTTTAATATTTATTTATTTATTTAGTACAGGGTCTTGCTACACAGCTCAGACTCGTAATGATCCTCCCGTCTCAGCCTACCCAATGCTGGGATTACAGGCCTATACCCCCACACCCAGTTTTGGTGGTCGGCATGAAGACATGGTACATAGTATTCAAAATCAAATCCAGGTCCTTGCTCTTACCAGGCAGGAGCTTAAACTGCTGAACTATCTCCCTGGTGCTTATTTTATTTTTCCTGTCTGTTAATATTTGTTTTATATAGTTCAGTGCACTGTTATTTGTTGTATATTTGTTTATGATTATTATCTCTTCCTCTTGGAAATTTTTCCTTTACAAGGGTATAGTGACCATTTTCGTCTCTTTTAATCTGTCTTGGCTTGAAAATGTGTTTGTCTGCAAATAAAATAGCTGCTCCTGCTTTTTCCCAGATTCCTGTTGCATGGAATATTATTTTTCTTCCTTTCAGCCTATGAATTTCTTTTTTGAATTAAATGTTTGTTGCAAGCAACATATTGTTGGGTATTGCTTCATGGTCTATTCTGCCAACATATTTTCCTTGATTGATGAATTGAGATGATGGTTACAACTAATTTATATTGACTTATTTGTATCATGTTATAGTCCTATTACTGGCTCCTTGTTTTGTTTTGTTTTTTTCCTCACTGTGTTTAATTGTTTGTCTTGCTTGGTAGATTTATTCTGAAGAGGTGCAGTAGTAGTAGTCCTTGTTAGCTCCTTCAAAGGAAGAACATCCTTTGAAACATTTTGGGGTGTTGGTTTGGTGGTCATCAATTTCCTCAAGCGTTCTTTGTCATGAAAGTATCTTATTTCATTACCAGTTTTGAAGGATATTTTTCAGGGTACATCAATCTTGGTTGAAGGTTGATTTCCTTTAGAACTTGAAATACTGCCCTCCAAGCTTGCCTTGACTTGAGGACTTTTCCTGAGAAATAAGCTGTGACCCTGACAGGCTTTCCTATGTAAGTGATTTTGTTTTTCTCTACCAGCTTCTAAGATTCTTCTCTTGTGCTGAATTTCCCAAGTCCTATTATATGCTTTGCTGTAGATTTCTTGGATCATGGCTAATTGTTCTATATGTCTTACTTACCTAGGTGTCAAGTTCTTTTTGCTGCTAGGGAAGTTTTCTGCCATGACATCTGTGAACCGTTTTGTTTTTTTTGTTGTTGTTGTTGTTTTTGTTTTTCTTTTTCTTTTTCTTTTTTTTCTTTTTTTTTTTTTAGTATTTTAGGGAAGGGTCTACAAGGTGTTCAGGGTCTCACTACTCATAGTGATTCCCGTTTACAGCCTCCCAAGAGCCAGGATTATAGGCATGTGACACCATGCCCAGTCTCAATTGCTGTCTCAGCACACCCCGGGATGGGGCTTGCATGGCAGGCCTGGGGATTGAACCCCCAGCCCCTGGGCCTGCTTGCAGGTGTTTTAATCTGCTGAGTTATTTGGCAGGCCTTGTTCTTTAAATATAATTTGTGATATCTCCTGCCTTTTCATTGACTCCAATCCATCTTACGTTATTCATTGCCTCATCAAGCAGCTACTGTATTCATTTTTCCTGGTCCTTTGCTATTTTTACGAAATTTTTCAGGGGCTGGGGAGATAGCTGGGTAGAATAAGTGTTTGCCTGGTAAGTGCAAGGGCCTTAGTTCAATCCCTGGTTCTGCCAAAACAAAAATGAGGAAAAAGGAAAAAAATCATACTTTAGAAAAAAAAATTAACAAATGTTTGGGGGCTTGCTGGTTCGCTCAGTTGTTTAAGTGCCTGCTTATGCAAACTCAGTCAGGGTAAGGATACCATGGTTCGATCCCCAGCTCCTCATGCCTTATCAGACCCTCCCTTAAGGCAGCTTGAGCCAGCCCCCCAAAAATTCTTTCTAAAAAAAAAAGCAAAAGAAATTGTTCTTTTCATGATTTCTCACCATAATTCTGTCTTTTACATCTGAGATTCTGTCATTGCATTGCTTTATTCTGCTACAGATAATTTCAATGTAATTTTTATTCCCATAGATATCTTTTTTATGAATTCTATTTCTTTTCTGTGTTGAACATTTATGATTTTTATCATTCTCCTAAGTTCCCTGGTTGTTTTACCTGTATCTGCTCTAGAGTCACTAAGCATATTTTTCATTGTTGTTGTCTCACAAGATATTTCAGATTCAGTTTTTTTAGAGCTGCATTCATTTTCTTTGTTGTTACCAATTCAGAGAGGTCAAGTGGGTGGCTTTCTGACTGTCTCAGTTTATTGCCCCCTAGGTATGCCTTTGGTGAAGTTCGATCTTGTTTGCTTGCTTGTTTGTTTTTGTTTTTTGTTTTTTTTTTTTTTTTGGTACCAGGGATTCAACTCAGGACCTTGTGCTTGCCAGGCAGGTGCTAATTCTGCTGAGCTACCTAACTGGCCCTACATTTTGTCTGAGTACCATCTCATTTTCCTTTTTGTTGCTATTGTTGTTTGTTTGCTTAATTCTTGTTTGATATTTGTAAATTGTGTATGGTGAATATTTTTAACGTTAGTATGTAGACCCCTTAGGAAATGATTATTTCTCAGAGATGCCTAGTAGTATAGATAACTTTTGGATTTGAGTGTGCTGCAAAATCCTGCTTCTTCAATTTATTGGGGATGTGAACATGCTGTCTACTTCGCATGGGTTCTTTGGCAATAGTCCTCAGTATTTTCTATAACATTCAGGCAAGCTCAATCATGGTATACCAGGGAGAACAGGTTGTTAGAAAAATTTATTTCTCTTTGGTTAAAGTGGTACAGTCAACAATAATGACAGCATCGGGCACAGCCTAAAGAACTGAGGTAGCCTTAACTTCTACCTTTAGCTATACAAACTAGATTTGTGGTTATATAACAAAATTTCACAAAAACCAGAAAATTGTACACAGTGAATAAGTCTTTATTTATTTATTTATTTTTATTTTTTTATATTTTGTATATTTTTTATTTTACTGAACTACAAATGTCAATCAGACAGTTTCAAGACACCTTAACAAGACAGATTCGATAAATTAATGCATTGCAAACTGTTTTCATAATGTTTTGGTATCATACAAGGTGCATACATGATATTATATTTACAGATATTATTTTAGCAGATGTCTCTTATCAGTAAATTAAGAGTGTAGCTGCTTACTAATCTTATTTTTATACCTGAATTATATCAAAATTCAATAATTATTTTCCTAGTGGATGACCGTAGTGCTAGAAGCCAACATAATATCCTGTTCAACCACCATTAGAGCAGATTTTGTCTCTCATAGGATTATGTAGAAGCACAGCGTTATCTATCCCAACTGTACTGCCTATATACACACATCATGACTTTTTCTTTCTACACCCCTTCCTTTTTCTACACCTGTCAAAGGTGGGCACTCCATTGTCATTCAACTAACTTAGGTGCTTGAACTCGACAACACAATCCAACACAGTCCAGCATTCTACAACAATAGTGAGTTATTCAAAGAAATTGTCGACCATAGCCATTTACAGCTCAGATTAATATTATGGCCCCACAATGTATACTTCATTTTTATACTTTTCTGCTGGATGGTTAAGACCTAGATAGATCAAGATTTATATACCAACACATGAACTTTATATTTCTTATGTGGTCAGTGAAGTCCTCTCAGGGTTTATCTTGTAATCCTGTACATTATTCTGTAGATCCTTTGTCTGTGTCATCCATGTGGATGAGTCATGGCCAGTGCTTGACCAGTTTGCTCTTTGTGAGAGCCTGAGAGAAAGTTTTCTCTTCATGTGACTCTCCCCAGGCACACTATAGAACTTCAATCTCTTTCCTCTGTGGCTCCATAGTCTCCTTGTTCAGAAAATTTGGAGCTCACCTGAGTTTTATGATGTTGCAGTACAGGTTCTCCTATGTCCTGAGTCTTCGCTGACCTTGAAAGGCTAGGGTCAAAATGTTGACTGGCCTTGGGGCTCTTCTATTTCTCCAACTTTGATCTGTGAACTTAGGTTGTTAACCATCCAGAAGAAAAGCTGATTAGTATCCTGCAGCATATGCCATTCACTTTGCCTTATCTGACTCAATTGATTTTAGCTGTTGTACGCTTCCTTTTGTATTTCTGCTTTTCACTTGTTATACTAGGGAGACTATACGATATTTACACATGTGTGTCTGGTTTATTTCACTTATGAGTATATGTTCAAGTGGCATCCACTTCAGTATAAATGCTTCGAACTTATTCTTAATATCTGAGTAATACTCCATTATATAGAAATACCACATCTTTTTCAACCATTTCTCATGGGATGGACATCTTGGTTGTTTCCAAGATGTTGCTATCACACGATGTGCTGCTATAAACATAGGTACACATACATCTCTATGATACAATGTATCCAGATCATTTGGGAAAATTCCCAGTAGGGGCATAGCTGGCTTGAATAGGATTTCTAGTCCTACTGTTTTGAGGAGTCTCCAC
>PVKA01018693.1:0-43363 GCA_004027165.1 Ctenomys sociabilis
ATTTCTATATAATGGAGTATTACTCAGCTATTAAGAATGATAAGTTTGAAGCATTTATACTGAAGTGGATGCCACTTGAACATATACTCATAAGTGAAATAAACCAGACACACATGTGTAAATATCGTATAGTCTCCCTAGTATAACAAGCGAAAAGCAGAAATACAAAAGGAAATGTATAACAAGTAAAATCAATTGACTTCATAGATTTAATAACCTTGTCCATTAGCCTAGTGGTGAGTGGTAGGGAAAAGGAGAAATATAAGTGAGATAAATGAAGAAATCAAATATTACTCTTTTTCATGCTACATACTTTCTATTAAATATAAGCTCAAGCAGCAAGGAAGCAACAATCTGTGAATTTTTGTGGGTCTTAGGCTACATATTTTGTTTAATTGGTGTCATATTTTTTACTTAAAAGTGTACAAGACCATCTTTTAATCAAAAGTTACCTATAAAATCATGTACTTCTCAGTTTTTCATCTGGAAGTTTGAGAATATTTCTAGGAACACAATTTCACTTGATCTTAACAAATATGCCTATTAGAGCACTAATTCTCTTACTGTACCTTTGTTCCTGAGAATCTACATTATTTACTGTATATCTTGTTACTATAATACAGAGCATAGTTGTTAAGCAGGAGATGTGGACAAAAAGTAACATGTTGAGCTGGAAAAAATTGAAGCTATCCCGTGTGTTTCTTTTCTGGTCAGCCAGACTCTGTGATTGAGAACTCCAAAGCTATTTGAGAGCCATATCCCATTGCTTCATTTGTTTTCTTTTCTAGCATAAAACAGTACACAGACTGTACATATGTGTCAGCTTTTTATCACTGTGACAAAAAGACTTGAGAAAGCCTAAAGGAAAAAAGCAAGTAATTTAGCTTACTTTTTCAGAGATTTTAGTGGATGGGTGGTTGGTTCCATTGCTGAGGGTATAAGGCAGAACATCATGGTTGAAGGCTGTGATGGAGAAAGTTGCTTACCTCCTAGTAAATAGAAAGTAAAGAAAACAGGAAAAGAGCCAGAGAGGAAGAGGCCAGGGCTAAACTATGACCTTAAGGCCACACCCTCATGACCCACTGCCTTCAAATAGGTGCCATCTCATAAGTTTTTATTACCTACCAATAATATCATCAAATTATAATCTCATCAATAGATTAATATATTGATGAAACTCGATCCCTTAAGACCTGATTATCTTTCAAAAATCTTACCTCCAAACAATAAGACTTTGGGGGGATATTTTAGATCTAGAATGAATAAAAAAGAAAAGAGATAAAAGACTGAAGACGGACATCCATTTGGCCTGCTCCTTTGGGTCTCTAAATGCTGCAGTAATATTTTCCTCATAAAAAAGAAAGAAGAGGAACTCAGATGGCAATTCACAGTGTGGAATGAGTTACTTACTGTCAGTGTTTTGTCAGAATCTTGGACAGCCCTGTGCACTGTGTACCAACCAAGAAATCTATGAACTGAGCCAAGTGTTTCTCGCTGTGCTCTTTTGTGTTATAGAAAGCAAAGTCCAAAGCTGTACCCAAGTCAACAATATCACCTCCTGTTTCTTTGCATGAACTTCCATTTATCACAGAGGAAAAAAAATTTGTGTGGTAATTATTTGTTCCCCCCCAAAGCTCTTGATTAACCCTGCACAAAACACTGTTTGCTTTTGTTCCAGATTGATTTCTTAGACAATGCCTGATGTCCTTTTCCCACATCAGAGTTTCTTTTGCTTAAATTCAACACTCATAGAAAACAGTACATGAAATTGTTATACAATATTGGTAAGATCCAAGGTGTCCATCTCTTCTGTTGGACCACTGTTTTCCAATATAGAGACAAATTTTACATCTAGACCAGACGTTCTTAACCTGGGGTGGTTTTTCAACCCTTTCTCATGATTTAGCATTACCCAGAGATATTTGAGCCACAAGTGGGGAAGATGCTACTGGCTTAGAAGCCAGGCATGCTGTTAAATATCTGTATCAATTTCCTGTTGTTATGTCACAAATGATCACATACTTAGCTCAGCAAACACAGCCTACAGCTGAACCAGGTTCTCAGCTTAGAGAATCATAAAGCTCAAACACAGGTGCAGTCAGGCTTAGGTCTTATCTGGAAAATCTGGGAAAGAATCTTTCAAACTATTCAGGTTGTTGGCAGAATTCAGTTCCTTTACATTGTTAAGATTGAAGTCCCCTGAATGGCTTTTGACCATAGGCTGTTGCCCTCTCCTAAAAACAGCCATACTGGTTTGCCTACAGCTCTCTCCATTTTCTGAGTCAACAATATTGACTTCTCCATGTGCTTTGACTCTGAATTTCTCTAGTAGTTGGTAGCAAGAGAAACATCTCTTCCTTTCAAGGCATTATCTAATTAAGTTCAAGCCTATCCAAATTATCTTTGTACATTTCAGTTACTGTCTGTTACTCTTCTTTCATTGCTGGGAGAAATACCCAACACCCACAATGAAGGAAGACAAGGTTTATTTAGCTCACAGTTACTGGAGGTTTCTGTCCATAATAAGCTGGGTCCAAGGCAGAGCAGCACAAGGCAGAGAACAAGTTTTCATGGTGGTGGCAAAGAGCAAGGCCACAAGGGAGAGGTAGCAGCAGCTCAAGCTGTCACCTTCTCTTCCCACCTTACACTGTAATGCAAATTTCCTGCCCCAAGGCAGGTGCAGCATCCTCACCCACAGTAATCAGTCACGAACTCCAGAAGCTGCCCCAAGACTGCACGAAGCTTGGAGGGGACACCTAGACACAAACCATAACATTCCGCCTATGGACTCCCAAAGACTCATGCACCTCCCTTTATTCAAAAGTCATTCTAGTTCATCTCTGAGAGGTGCCGAACTCCCAACAGTTTCAGTCAAAGTCCCAAGTCTCCTCCAAGATCCAAAGCAAACTCTGAACTGTGAGCCCCTGTACAAATGAAAACTTAAACACTTGCAACATTCAAAGGCACAAGACAAACATTACCGTTCCAAAAGGTACACACAGCAATATACCAAGCACTGGGACCAACACAAGTCCAAAATCCAGCAGGGCAAACATTAAGTCCTGCAGTTCCATGTGGGAAATTCGAAGCAAGCTGTGCCATATTGTGAGCTCCATGTGGCTCCGCCCCTATGGCACTTGTGCTGGTAGCTCCTATGGCATCTCTCTTAGGCCAGCTTTGCTCCATCCTTGCAGTTTCCCTTATATAATCCACATTCCTTGCTTTTCCAAACTTCTGGGGTTTCCACTGAATAGGCTTCTCACTTGCAGCTTCATGTACTGCCCTCTCAGGGGCACAGTGCCTGGCCTCCTGGGCCTTCTTCTGAAGTCGAGGTGGAAGCCTTCTTAACTTCAGAATTCCAGCATTCTGCGTGCGCCTAAAACCAGAGCCACATGGATGATGCCAATGTCTGCTGCCAGCTGAACAGTAGCCAGGCTTCCCTTGCTCTTGGGTGTAGGGGTCAAGTGCCTGGATAGCTGAGTACTCTGACCCTGATTCCTAGGAACAAATTCTCCATGTCAGCACCATTCTGGAACCTGGAGTGGCCGCTGCCACCATTCTGAAACAAGGGGCTCTGCGGCTTTCCCCTCAAGACAAAGTCTCTGACCCTTGCAGTTCTGAGGCTGCAGAGGGTGGAGACCTGCCACCTCCTGCGGTGACCTCAGGCCATACTTCCCATTCTCAGGTTCCTTCCCAGCAATGGAGATCCTCTCAGCTCCATCTTTGCAGTCCACAGCTTTCTTGGTGCTTCCTTTCTGGCCAAACTCACAGTATTTTGAACCATCCTACCCCGCTCCTTGCTCTTCATTCTCAACATAAATCTGGCTAAAAGCCCCCAGTAACAACCATGCCACTGCCCCAATATTTGGCTGCTTTGAAATATCTTTTGCCAGATTAATCAGTCCACCATGCTTAAACTCATTCTCAGGCAAAGTCTCTGGACATGAGCAAAGTGCAGACCACTTCTCTGCCAAGTTAAAACACAAATGATCCGAAGTCCAACAACCAATGCAGTTCTTCTTCCCAGCAGAAACCTCCCCAGCCTACTCTTTACAGGCAGGCTTACTATCAGCATTCTGGTCTTCTGAGTTCTGACCAGAATCTCCCAAACACATTAGCCGAAGCTGTTTCTGCACTTCACTTGTAGGCGACATCTCTGAACTTTTCCCATCTCTTACCACAAGCGATTCCCAAAAGCTTGTAACCCATATGGTCAGGTTTAGCCACACGGTCAGGTTTAGCCACAGCAATGACCCCTCTCCTACAGTACCAAATTCTGTCTTAGTTACTTTTCTCTCATTGCTGGGACAAATACCCAACACCCAAAATGAAGGAAGAAAAGGTTTCTTTAGCTCACGGTTACTGGAGGTTTCTGATCATATTTAGCTGGGTCCAAGGCAGAGCAGCGCAAGGCAGAGAACAGCCTTTCAGTATAGTGGAAAAGAGCAAGGGAGAGGTAGCAGCTAGCTCCTCTTCCCACCTTACATTGTAATGCAAATTTCCTGCCCCAAGGCAGGTGCAGCATCCATACCCACACTAATCAGTCACAAAGCTGCCCCATGACTGCATGCGGCTTTGAGGGGACGCCTAGACACAAACCATAACAGTTACCTACTTGGTACTTGAGTCATACCTGTACAAATTTCTTTCTTTTTTTCTGTATTTTAGGGAAGGGTCTACAGGGTATTCAGGGTCTTACTTTTAGATCAGACTTGTAGTGATCTGCCTGTTTGCAGGCTTCCAAGAGCTGGGATTATAGGCATGAGCCACCACATCCAGTCTCTGTACAAATTTCTTTACAGAGGTACCTATATTACTTTTTTTTTTTTTTTTAACAGAGTAAGCACTGGACTTACATTTCAAGGAACCATCTTTAGAAGTCTGCTTACTAAAAGTATCTAAGGTACGCAAGACACCCTCTTAAAATGAAGTATGTGGCCCACAATGTCAGTGCTGATGGTTTAGGCATATCTTATTGTGGAGGGCAGATATATTTTCAGTTTTTCTGTCTTGCGAGAAACAGATTCACAGCCTGCAGCACTTGAAAGAACCATATGTTGTGGAGTTTTTGGTCATGATCCAGAACTCTCATTACCCAAGAAGTGTTGGTCACATAGATCTTATCAATTATTTGACATCTGCTGGCCTAGGTATACCAGTCTCCCTCTCAAAACTTTTGCCTATCATAATATATAATTTATATTCTTTTGTTCGTTGACATACCCCACATGGAAAGAAGAGATTCTTTGCATTTGGCCACATCAGAAGGTGATTATGTATACTCAGAATGAAAATTCCTGATTGTCATCTTTTCTTTGATTACTTGGATACCAAAAAGTAGCACAATTTGTGGCACATAGTAGTCACACCATAAATACTTTTTCTGTCAAAATGATACAGCATGAAGAATATTTTGTACCCCAGCTCTTGGGAGGCAGATCACTGCAAATCTGATCTATATTGTGAGGCCCTATAGACCCCATCCTAAAATTAAAAAAAAGAATTTTTTATATAAATATTCAGATTAATTGGGTCATAGGCTTGATTAGACAGAATGTTTTTGTTTAGAGGCATATACGGATGAAATACTTTGGGTAACTGTACCTTAATCTGAAAGGTACATATATATTTATGAGTTTCTTTTCTATTTCATGAAATTAAAGTGTCTATCTGGTTCTAATTCTCACTCTAGTAAGATACATAGATATAGATGTAGATATGGCAATATCTTTTTGTTAGTTTTTTGAACAACTTTTTAATTAATTTTATTGAGAATCAAATAGCAATGAGACAGTTTCAAAACGGATTAGTAGGACAGTTTCAATAATTAATACTTTGCATGTTACTGTCTTTGTAGTGGTTATTTGTAGTACAAGATGCAGACACAATATCCTGATACCTTGATATATAGCTATAGTTTCATTTATACTAAAAGTTTATCTTAGTTCATTGAAAAGAAAGGTTGTGTTATTATATTTGTCTCTTTTTATAATAATTTTTGTTTATATTTTATACTAAGTAACTTCTTTGAAGATGATAACACATCGTATAATAGCTATTGTTATTATCTTATTACTTGGTTATGAAAATGCTTTTTTCATAAAATAAAAAGAAGAAAAGGACTTTTGTGTTACTTTTGATGGGTATAGTTTGTGTTTGAGACTTTGCAGATGTGATAACAGGAGTGAGAGACTTTAAAGTAGTAATTTGCCAAGTTTTCTTGCATGTAAGCACTCTAATGCATTTTTTAAAAACAGGGCACCCCTTTACACATTTTAAGTCTATGCCTGAACCTTTTAAATAACCAATTTAATTGCAAAAGATGTGGCCTCTGGTATGCTCGATAGTTCAAATGTACTTCAAATATATTTTGTCTAAATATAAATGCATTTAGATCAATATGTGTAGCTCATTCAATTTGTATGTCTTACTATGTAGTAAACAAAGGCAGTTAAAATTTTCAAATCAAATAGACAAATCGGGTTTACTTCTTTCAGAAACCTATCTAGATTCATACTTTAAATAAGGTGGAGCACTTTCATCCTCCTTGTAACCATCTCATTTTCAAACTCTGAGATAAATCAATACATAGATAGTGTATTAGTGGTCTCCTTAGTGCAGAATAATAACAGACACAACTTAAGAAAAGAGGGGCTTATTTGATTTATGCTTTGAGAGTTTTGGTCCATATCTGTTGCCTCCAAAGCAGAAACATGGTGGGAACCTGCTACCCTCAGGGAAGCCAGGAAACAGAGAGAGGGTAGGAGCTGTGGAGGGAGATGTGTTTGCCAAAAGCTTGGCTCCCTGTGACACATCTCTTCCCATCATGCCCCACTCCTAACACCATATTTAGCTCTAAACTCACTAATTGATCTGTTCATTGATGAGTCTGGTTTGCCCATCATCCAATCACCTCCCACAAATTCCACCTTTAAACATAAGAGAGTTTTGACAGACATTCTGGATATTAACCATGACAGATAAATATGACAAATCCTTACACATTTAAGTTGACATCCCTTAAAAAGAGCTTGTCCCTTAAATGAAGTACTGTTTTATTAATATGTCTTACTGGTGATTTTTTGCTTTGTTGACACTTCTCCGAAGAGTTCTATATCCTCAAGATAGTTGTGCATTTAGTTCCCCAAAGATTTTATACATATAATGCATGATAAAGGATTTATGAGAGGTATGATTTTTATTTTGTAAAAGAGGAGGAATGAAAGGAGAGGTGATGTAAATGTACATTAGATGTATACATTTGTGGAAGAAATACACTTAAAAATAGGGATTTGGCAGTACAATTATCCAAGCTATATAACATATATTTTGTATATATGATATATATATACATATATATACATAAATTACATAGAATATACATATACACATATAGACATTAATTATGCCTACATTATATATAACATATGATATATATTCTGTATATATGATATATTCCGTATTATACTTATATATGTATGTATCTCCTCTCTTTTCTCCTTTCTCTCATCCAAGTTGTTTCTTCCCTTTGAACAGATTCTTTCCCTTTTACAATATCTATTGTACCTTTTAGATTTTATTTACTTTTTCAGATTCTTACACTAGATAACACTATGTTTATATGTGTGGGTCTGATTTATTTCTTATGAGTATGATCTCTAGTTGCATCCATTTACCTGCTGATTTCTATTGCTCTATTGAAAGGAACAATTAATAGTTAATTTTTGTCCAATTTTACTTGCTTATATCTGGCAATCTGAACAATTTATTTGAAGACAACAGTATACAATATAACAATCACAGTTGAATTCCTATCATCTGGTTTACTGAAAATCTGCATAATTTCTAATGCATTTTATTTTAAATATTTTTTATTCTCTTTAAAAATGCGGGCATTTGGGAAAATAATTCTCTTAAGACTATACATTTCAGAGACTGGGCATGGTGATGCATGCCAGTAATCCCAGCTGTTGGGAGGTTGTAAACAGGCGAAGCACTATGAGTCGAATCCAGTAGTAGGATCCTGAATACCCTGTGGAAACTTCCCTAAGATACAAAATAAAAAGACTATACTTTTCAGTACATATTCCCATTTCCTGTCTTAAAATTTAATATAATTTTAATTTATAATATAACAACCACGGTTGAATTCCTATCGTTTCGCTTACTGAAATTTAATACATTAAAATTTCTTAATTAGGAAACTTTAATGTTTTCTCAAGGATGTGATTTCCCCAGTCTGAAAGTGCTGGTATCAATGGTGACCCAGTGCATGGTTAGAAAGGTTTGTTCCATGAAGTTTCAGTTGTCTCTTGAGTACTTAGAGTGGGATAAATTCATCTTCTACTGATGGTGCTATAACCAGTGGAAGAAGTTGTAAGGTGCTGCCCATATTCTGTCGCTAAAGGTAATATTCCTGCTGTTATTTATCATTATCTGTTCTTTTAAATAAATTTCCTCACTTCTCTAGTCATTTTCATACAAAGAACATGAAAGTTTTATAGATTTTTCAAAATTTTGATGCCCAAAACAATAATGATTGTGTTTCCAAGGATGAACTATAAATCTCAGTGATTTCCCTTACACTATAAAAAGCTACTCCTGGGTGCACTGAGTGGGTGATGGAGTTTGGGTGTGGTGGCACCTGCCTGTAGGCGAAAACAGGAGGAACTTTACAAGTCTGAGCTGTATAGTGAGACATTGTACCAAACACATAAATGCAAACAAACAAACAAAAAACTGCTTCTAATTGAATGTTTGCCGTGCTTTCCATACTTATACTACCCCTCTTGTAAGCATCACTGTTATTCCAATTTTAAAGATAAGAAAATTGAATTGGAAAAGAATTAAGTAACTAAAACGAAGTCACTTTATGCAGTCTGTTTAGTGGCTGTCTGGCAGGCACAGCAGTTGATTTAACAGTCACATGACAATGTATCAGTGTGGTGCTGTATGTATGTGGGGGCTAAGAGGAGAGGAGATAATAAGATTAGGAAAAATATTAGAATAGCTGCTTATTCTCTGGAAAAGTCCATGTACCTCTCAGAGGAGCCTGGTACAGATCATCCTGCATCGCGACCCATAACAAGTTTCCCAAATGACGCCATACAGGGTTTGCATCCTTGACTCATCTCAGTCCCAACAAGTCGAGGTTCTGTGGACTACTACTACTGGGACGAGTAGAGGACACTACTTCAGACAAGTGTCTCTGGCTTTCCTCACTTATATGTTATTACTGCAATCAAAAGGAGATACAATTATTGATTAAATAAAAAATGGAAATAGAGTTGACACACACATACAGATGGAAAGCCACAGAGACACAAATCTACTAGTCATAAAAACAATACTAACACTGGAATTAATTTGCCTGGGTTTGGGCATGGTTTTTACCAGTTCTGAGCTTTGATTTTCTTATATACAGCAGGCACTCCAAGATTTTTGTGGAACAAATAAATGAATGAGTGAATTGATGAATGAATTATTTTACATCTTGGCCAAAAGAAAGTTATGGGGTTGTAGTGAGAATCAATGATACTATAGAGACTTTGACACAGCCTTGCATATTGTGGGTGTTTAAAATAATTCTAATAGCTAGAATTATTATCAGTGTCATTGATTCAGTGATTTTTTTTCTTTGATTGATATGCAGAGACCTGTTTGGCACTTCTCTCTAAGCTAGACAGAGATCCTTTTTAAAGCTGGTAAACAAGTATTATATTTAGTTGAATATTTGGAACAAGTCTGAATCCAAAAAGGCATTTCTATCCCAAGATTCTGAGACTATAAGAAGTTTCTTCATTTGCTACTCTTAAATAATGTGGCATAAAAATTTTGATGGCTAAAATAGTGGCAGCCTGTTGTATAGGAGAAAACTTGTCATTATACCTGATGTGCCAAAACTATATGAAAACTCAGTGATATCAAGATCCTGCAGCCCAAGAAGTCTTCACTTATCCCTAGATCAGAATCTTACTGTCCAATGACATCCAACTCTATGTGTTTATCACATTTGTCTTCTGCAGAAGAAAAAAATATATGGACTTACAGCTTGTTCTTTATGGAAAGGAAAGGAGGCAGATTGAGCTTTGAACCTGGAACTTTTGAGCTTGAAACTTTATGTCTTCAGTGGACCTATATCATTTCCAATTAAATACTGTTATGTTCTGAATCATATTTATCTGCTGTGTGATCTCAGTTCTCTAGGGTAAGACCTTGTCTTTATACAGGTTGTGTAAAAAGGCACTTTTAGTATTCCTGATATAACAGATGGTTCTCCTTTGTCACAAAAGGATAAGAACAGTGTCAGCCTCTTGACATGCCCTAAAAGCATGGTGTGCAAGAAACTCATTACATATATATTATGATACTGTTACACATATTGTGAAGCAATATTTCCCTCTAGAAAATGTGTTAATGCCGCTGAACCTGGGAACAGACTACTGAGAGTTAACTCTAATTATGTAAAGACTCTTTGCTGTTTTAGATAGCTTTCTTTTTTTCTGCTAAAGAAGCTCTTTAAATAGCTAGATCTCTTTTTGGAGCATTTAAAATTGGATTTGCTTTACAAAATGTGGATTAGACTCAAGTTTTCAAGAGCAAACACTGTGTGCAAAAATGATGCACTGCCTATCAGGTGTCCCTGGGGAAGTCTCAGTAGTCACAGTGAAACAAGCATAATGGCTCACCATTCTCCCACCCCACCAAAGTCATGATGCTGCAAGGTGGAAGCTAACCTGTACAAGGGCCAGGCAACCCTCTTTCTAGGCAAGAAGGCCACACTAGCACTGGGGTCACTGGCCATCATGAACTGTGATTTTTGGCAGGCAAGGGCATCAGTTTGTTGTCTAAAGCAACCATGTATTATTCATGTTCAGTTGTATTCAATTATTTAGCTTAAACAGTGATATTTTTTAATTGACATTTTTATTGTGGTGGTGATGGTAGAAACAGTGCCATGCAAAGAACGTGACTGACTTTTACCCCCGGTCTAGATGACCAGTATTCAAATAAATGAAAACAGAATTTGGGGGGGTCTATGGTATAGTTCTCCTTCCACATATAAGACATGAGCAGAAAGAAAAATAAAAGGAGTAAAGTAGAAATTTAGAGTAGAGCTAGGTAGGAAGACAAGGTCAGAAGGAGGGGCTCATTGCCCCACATCACAGACAATGTTTTTCTCTGCATATCAGACTCTCTTTCTTCACAAGTACAGAAAATAGAAGCGCATAAGTGGGTCTCATGCTTTCTTCCCATCTCTAATGAACTGCAGAAAAGGCAGAAATGTATACTGCATTGTCCAATTTACCAACAAGTATTGTACAGGCACTTGCTGGACTCAAAGACAAGAAGAAAAGAAGGTAGAAAGGGGGAAAAAAAGAAGTGCACATTTAATGACATCTAAGTGCCTTCAAGGACCTCACCCTGCTTCTTATGTGGTATTATAAGCTGCCTTTTCCATTTTTTAAAGAAAGAAGGCTACTGTAATGAAGTGCATTGTACCTATTTTTTTTTCCCAAAGGGCTCTGAACCAATAGCTTGCTAGTCCCTAACAAGATTTAGGCAGGCTGCTGAGAACATTTCTGTTTCTGCTGAAAGGCTATTCTTCATACAAGCACTAAACACTTTAGCAAAAATTAGGGTCAATGAAGGAGTACTTTGTAGTTAGAGTACTCAGAATTTTGATGGGACATTCATTTCTGCACTCTAACAAATTTTTTTGTAAACTGGTGTATGTCTGCTGTGTATGCTCCTGAGTGCATACACTGTCTGACCAAGAAGGGGAGTTCAACACACTGAATAGGTCTTGGGCCTGTAAGTGAGTGTATGAGAGAAGGACCGAGAGTTAAGTGGAATGAAAGATAAATGGTTATTGGTGGAGATAGAAATAGTTAGATTGTTTTATTCACTGATGGATTTATATTTCAGATTTTGTCACACTTTTGTTGACCAATGTCCCTGTCATCTCTAATGCACGCATGCATATTCAGAACAAGGGGCAGTGCCAGAAAGATTTGGGGGTACAGGGACCTGCATTCCTCATCAGGGGAAAAGTCTGATTTGTCTATCCCGGGAGAAGCTTGTCTAGGGTGCAAACATACATTCCTGGGGACGACCTGGGAAAGGATGAGAAATCCACCAGCAGAAGAACTAAAGCTTCACCCTTTCCTGGGCTGAGCGTGGAAGGTGGGTCGCTGAGCAGGGGATGGGGTGGAGATGGGTGGGGGTGGGAGTTGGTCTCCGTAGCCTCGGGGAAGGAGACTGAAGAGCGGGGAACCGAGAGCTTGCAAAGCCGGGATCTCTGTGCCAGAATAAGGTGTCGGGGTATGAGGGTGGGCGGGGGCCTGAAGGGTGGCTTGGAGCCCTGGCAGTGGCTGTCTGACGTCACCGGCCTCTCTGGCAATAGGCTGGGAGCTGAGCTCCCTGAAGCGGCGGCGAAGGCAGCGGCAGCGGTGGCGTGGCTTGCTCTCTGGCCCCTTCACTCGGCGCCTTCTGCAGCCGCCACTGCAGCCGCGCACCAGAGGCTTCCTGCTTGCAGCCCGCTGGCGGCTCCGGGGAAGGGACACCGAGCAGAGCGGCGAGAGGCTCCAACGGCCGGTAGGCGCGGTGGCGGGTGCGAGTGGGGAGGTAGGGAGGACAGGTCGCGGGGCCTGCGAGGGCAGACGCCCCTGCCCCCAGCTCGGACCCCGGCCACCTCGTAGCTCCGCAGTGCAACAGTTTGCAGCTGCCTGGGGGAGCGGCGAGGAGGTTGCCCTGCGTGTGGTAGTCTCGGCCCCTCGGGCGAGTCGGGGAAGGCCGGAGAGAGGGTTTGTTCCCCAAACTTTGCAGGCAGGGACCCTCCCCTTCAAGTTCCAGGTCCTTTAGAAAGAAGCAGGTTACTGTCTGCTGGGGGAGGAGGGGGTGCAGGCACAGGGGGAACGAGGGGGCGTTTGCAGGAATGCTCTTCAGCTGACAAAGGTGTCTGCCTCGGCTGCCTCATGTTTTTGGTTGGGGGAGGTGCCGGGGAAAGCTGGAGAAAGGACAGGGCACGACCTGTGCGTCAGCCGCGGCTGTGGACGAAGGCAGTGCCCGGAGTGCCCTCCTGGGAGCGGGACCCAAGTGGTCAGACGTGTTCGGGGAAGAAGACTCCCGAGGGGAGGACAGGAAGAACTGCATTCTTGAAGCCAGATCTGGGGCTCGAGTTGGGTGCTAGTATCTAGGCGAGAGCTCAGCAGAAAGCAGAGTCGGTTGTCCGGGAGGCAGAGGACGGCATCGAGGCAGCCGCCGCGACCGTTGCATTTAGAAAGTTGTGAAGGGCGCCGGGAGGCTGCCTTATCTGCTGAGTAATCTGCAGCTCAGCGGTGCTGGCGTGGACTCCTTTCCAGAGAGCTCCGGGAGACGGCAGTCGCCGCCCGGGTGCGCTGGGGGAGCGGCAGGGCTGGGGTCCGCGGACTGCGCAGAAGACCGACAGCGCCCAATCGAGGCAGCGCACCCAGGGCCGCGATGCGGTGGTGGCTGATCCTCCTTGCTCTCCGCGATCTCGCCTGGGCAGCGCCTGGGACCCTAACCGAGCCTGTTCTCTTTGCAGCCCTGTGCCTCTGCGAAGGAAAGGGGCTCCTGGAGCCTGGCTGGAGGCGAGACCAGAGAAGAGCTCCCCGGCGGCACTCGCGCCCAGGCAGCGTCTTCCTCGGTCCTTGGCTCGCGTGCGCACGCCCTCCCGTGCAGGGAGTAGTTTTGGGTGGTGTGGGCTCTGTCCTTTTCTTGGCTGGTGGGGACCGTGTGTCCGAGCGAGGAAGCCTGGTGGGCCCGGCCCCTCCCAGCCCAGCGCCCATGAGTGCCCGGGCACCGAAGGAGCTCAGGCTGGCGCTGCCGCCGTGTCTCCTCAATCGGACCTTGGCTTCTCCCAACGACAGCGGCAGCGGCAATCCAAGTGCCCGCAGCCCCGGCGCAGGAGGTGGAGGGGGCGGCACCTGCATCACGCAGGTGGGACAGCAGCTCTTCCAGTCCTTCTCCTCTACGCTGGTGCTGATTGTCCTGGTCACTCTTATCTTCTGCCTCATCGTGCTGTCCCTCTCCACCTTCCACATCCACAAGCGTCGGATGAAAAAGCGGAAGATGCAGAGGGCTCAGGAGGAATACGAGAGGGATCACTGCAGCGGCAGCCGAGGCGGAGGGGGGTTGCCCCGGGCTGGCAGTCAGGTCCCAACTCAAGGAAAAGAGACCCGGCTGGAGAGGCAGCCCAAGGACTCCGCCTACAGCGCCCTCTCCAACACCACTTCCTCCTGCTCCTCGTCGGCCCCAGGGCTTCCTCGCCAGGGTCCTTGTGCGCCTCCGCCTCCACCGCCAGCCCCCAGTCCACAAGGAGCACATGCAACCTCCTCCTCTTTGGACACAGCTGGCGAGGGCCTTTTGCAAACGGTGGTACTGTCCTGATTGTATAGCCCCTTTCTTCGCCCCCGTCTCATTTCCAGCATCTTTGCCACCCTTGGTTCTCTTCCTTCTTCCTCCCTTTTCCGTTTCCTCTGCCCCTTCTTTCCTCTCCCTCCTTCACACCCTCCTCCCCCGTTTCTCCTCCGCCGAGGCACTGTGCGGTATTTGTAAATATTGGGCAAGGAAAGTCTCGGAAGAAGAAATAGTGCTGATAATACTTTATTAATATTTATGGTAATTATTATGATACTAATAACACAATCCAAGCGCATGACAAATCACATATTTTCTCATTGTCAATGAAGGATGCATCTTCCCTCTTCACCATATATCCCCCTCGGTTCGGAGGAGAAACTGCACAAGCTATCAAATGTATGAAAGGCATTGAGACCTGGAGCAAAAGGAAGGGAGGGGGCCCAGTAGTGTTGTATATAGTTGTCAAGTTAAGTCAACTTTCCTCCCCTCCTGCCACCCGCCCTCAGCTTTCACTTTTCCTTTAGCTTCTCTCTCTCCTCCTGTTTTCTCATTCTCAACCGGGCTCGGGCATATTATATTATAAAGAAAATTCTACATTACGCACCAGGACTACGAAAGGCCACAGAGAAAATCCCAGAAAAATGTTTAGGACCGGGACAGGTACCCCTCTGCTGTCAGCCATCTTCTCATTCCTTGGTTAATTAACCATTACTTTTTCCAGGACTGAGCATTTTAGTTTAGTAAATGTCTCTCGCTGGCCGAGCATACTAAATACGTCAAATCTATACATGAGTTAAAAAAAAAAAAAAAAGCAAAAACAAAAATAAAAGAACCTACCGCTTTCTGCTCCCAGCCCAATCCACTTGTACACCTTTGTCTTGTGGCACTTTTGAGGAGTCAGAGGACTCGGGAGCTGTCCTACAAGGCCTGGTGCTGAAATCGTCTCTGTAATGGTTACTTCCTCTGATTGTGATAGCAGAGGAGAGGCTGTTTTGGAAAGTGACTACACTGGCTTTTGGATTTTTGTTTTGTTTTGTTTTTCCTTTTTTTACCATCAGATTAGCGTGTACTATTGGTTTTCTTACTATGAAGTGTTGCATAAGTTACCTTTTTGTAAAAAAAAAAAAAAAAAAAAAAAAAAAGCTAGTAGGTGATGTGTAGTACTGAAAGTGCAGTATCTAACCAACCAGAATGTTTGTTTTATTTTTAGAATGAATGCACCTTTGTTATGTATTTATTATATTGGTACCAAATACAGAAGAAAATTATAGTTCTGTACTAAGTCCTCCAAACTGTATATTCTTGTTCTTACTTTCCAGCTGTTGATATAATGGTTGCCACTGGAAGGGAAACTCAGTGGTGTAGGCCACCTTCTGCTGTTTCCAGAAGTGTTCTTTTGTACCTTATTCTGTAGCAGACTGTTATAAAAAGATAACACACATGTTTTCCTTCTTCTTTTGCGAATAACAGAACATCCACAATAACGGAAGACAAACAAATAATGGATGTGCAGGAATGCCATCTATTAAAATGTGATTAATATTTAAACAGTGCCTGTAGTTCTCCCTGCATGCAGTTCAGTTTCATCTGGAGGCAGTGGTGTGCAAGCTTGCTTGTACTGTATGTGTTTGGGAGCAAAACTGGTGGGGTGTTGGGCAATTTGAATTAGAGGACATGCAAATTTAGAGAGAATGAAATCCACACAATCTTATGGGATAAAAATGTTTACACCTTGTTTAGTTAAAAATCTGTGCTTGTGTCTGAGGTGCCACAAAGGTGGGATTCCTTTATTAGTCTGGCCAGGCTAATTTCATTGAATATATAAAAAAGTATTGAGGAGAAAAATATTTTATTGTCTTCTGATGCCAGACTAATCCATCTCTTTTAGAAATGGAGTCTGCCTATATTATGTACCACTTTGTTTCCCTTGGATTGAGGATAGAAGAGGCCAGAAGCACACTAAAATCTCAAGTGTATGCGATGGCGTCCCTTCTTGGGAACTCATTCTTCAACAGTTATTGAAATATTTGTGAAATGAATGAAAGAATGACTTACAAAAAGCTTAATCAAAGGAGTATTTTCTATGCTGCTGAGTGAAGAGCAACAGTGTATCCCTCTTCCAGGTTAACTGGCTGTTCTAGATTCTCTGTCTTGGTTCCAGGCATATGTGTTCTTATCCAGAGAAAATATTAACTGTGCTGTTTTTGGTCATCTATTAAATTGGCCAAGTTCAGGCTACATTATGCATAAGAGTAATTAATAAGGTTAACTTTACACCAGTTAGATACTTACTCATGTGATTTCCTGAAGCAGAGGTCATCATTTAAACATCCTATGTTGTAACATCAGGAAGAGCAGTATAGTCTTTGGATACAAAATATTAAACAATGAACCAGATTCTCTCCAGTGCCTTCATCACTTCTTACTAAGTAAAAGAGTGCATTAACTCCCTCAAGCCACTAGGGAATCTATTTGTGCATTAAAGCTCCACATTGTACATCAAGAATGACTAAGGCACTGTGAAGATGAAAGTTCATTAATTTTTGTAGCTTACCCACAAACAGCTCTAGCCCTTTAATACCTTGTTATAAAATGACTTTTGGAGTTGGATGTAGAGTAGAATAAAAAACCCCAAAAAGGAGCATCTTCATTTCTAATGAGCTCTACTAAAATACATGGATATTATTTTTCCCCTTATTTGGTACATGTTTTACAGTGAATAATTTCCCATTTTATTAAAGCAATAACATATTCAGTTGTGAGCAGTATTAGATGATGACTCCATTTTCTTGGTGCTGATGCTATTCATATGCTCTTGCCTTATGAATTATAGTGCATTTAAGGCATGCAATAATGATCCCCTTCCAAGGAACAGCCTGTAAACCCTGGGGGGTAATGTCCTATGAAGTATTTCCAAGTGACTAGAAGAAGCAAAAGATTTAAAAGACCAGTGTATATTGTTTAAAAATCTTGTTACCTCTATACATGGACATACATGTGTGACAGACATAATTAATGTGAACCTTTAAATACATATGCCTTTCTCCATTAATTGACTATGGTTTAATATTCTAACACTGTCCTCTCAGAAGATGATACAGTTTTTAAAATCAAATTTCAAATTGAGTTTAGTATGCTCAGAACTCTAGGCTTCTGGTAATATCACATGCGAGTTTAATGAGATAGAAAAATAATTGCATGAGGTACTTAGTAAGACAGTACCCACACGAAATTATTGAAATAAGCACATATCCAAGCAGTTTACATAAACTGTATAAGACACTGCTTCTTATAGAGCTCAGTTGTCAGTCCCAGGAGTTTGGGATGCTACAATGGGAAACTTTGGTCTTCATTTATATGAAACAAAAGGCACTCTGGAAATAGCTAAATTTAAGGATTTTATTCACTGATATCCCATCAAACTAATTGCTTCAAACCTCTATAGCTGTAGCTCAACTTCTGCTCTTGCAATTCAGTATTAATAAGGTGGCATGCTTGATTCTTATTGTTTTTAAAATGAGAAAATTGGAGAGAGAATGCCTTTAGGTCAACCGTTTGGGACTCCGAATCTTAAAGATGTAGATGAATATAACCTTTAGAATTTATATACACGCATAGATCTGTATTTATATATGCATACATTTTGTACAAATTTACAATGGGACTTTTTGTATTCTCTTTTCTGTCACTACAAGAGCGAGATGGAAACCAAGTAGCTGTTCCATTCTCTTATCCAGAGAGGATACCGAGAAGTCAGGTATATGCATGCAATTATTTCTCTAAGGTCAAATCTGAATGACTTTTTCCTTACTTAATGAAAGGGGAGAGAGTCCCGATTGGCTTTGGAATTTGGTAATTAGATAAGCTTCTTTTCCTATGCTAGCGACTCAAATGTAGCAATAATAAGAAAGTGATGACCAGATCCATGTAGTCCGAGTATCTAGATGGAACACAAAAATATCCAGAAGAGGCTTAGGGCCATCTAAATCACAAACCTGGACTGCAGTTCAATTTTTCATTTTAAGGCTATATATTGTGTAAGTACAACTTATATCTGCTTAGCTAAAGGTAAAGTGAAAATATGATCATTAAGTTTTTAGTCTGATAAGTAACATTTTGGAAAATATGGACAAATTAGCTTTAAAAAAAAACTTCTTTGGCATCATTTCCATTTCTGTTTGTATCAATGGAATTAATTGGTAATGGTTAAAAATTTATTTTTCCAGTATGAACACATATCCTTCAAATGTGCTGATGTGGATAAAAGCTAAGAAATTACTAATTGATATTATGTGAAAGCTATGGATTGAATTAGAACAAGAACTTGTAATCTGATCAGGCTCCTCAAAGCTAATCACATCTGAATCTGGAGTTTGAGTTTTAATCTAAAATCTACCTATTCTTTTTTGGTACTGGTGATTGTGGCTCACAGATACTTTAGCTCATATAAGAATGAATTCCCTGTCTATATTAGGAGATTTAATCATTGGATTAAACAAATATAAGTCTAGTTTTTTTTTTTCATTTATTTGATAATATTTGGGAACTAGCTTATATGACTTGACATCAATATTTATTACTGTCACCAATCTAATAATGCAATTGATGCCAGGCAAAAATGCTTGTGTGATAATATGAATTTAATTAGCTTTAATTTGGGACAGTGATATACAAAGTGGTCTTACCTGTTTTAGGCATGGATTTTCCCTGAAATTTGTAATTGCATTGGGGTGTTTATGTAGAGAAATTAATAACGACAGTGACAACAAGACTGATTTTTGAACTTGAGTATATCCAACAGGTAGAATAAAATAGTAGAATTCATGAAAATTTTGTTTTGCTTTTCTATCAATAAAAGAGTTTTCTTGTTAATTGGTCTTTGGACACTATTTCCTTATTAATTTAATTTACAATATAGCATGATGATGAAATTATTACCCTCAGATTCATTTTTCTAGAAGAGACTGTCACATGTAGATTTCATCTGCCCTTCCTTACAAACCAAGTGCACCTAAGAATTGGATTGAATAATACTTCTATTATAATCCAATAAACTGAGTCTGGTATGATAATTTAGGACAACCACTCAGGCTCTGAAGTTCATATGCTTAGATTCTGAGAGTTGTTCTTTTTGTGCCTTTATTTCTCAAATATAATCAGATGAGTCCAGTAAGGTTGTGCTTGGTATGATTTTGTGTCATTTAGAAAAAAAGGAGAGTCTCAGATTCACATAACTTTGGACAGCTTCTGGCTGTAGTTTACTGAAAACTAGCTGAACATTCATGCCTCCCAGGCCGAGGGCTCTTATCCTGTCTAGCTTTTACACCACTGCACTTTTTAACCCTGGGCCTCTCCCTCTATTATCAAGGTTCATCCACAACCATTTATACATCCTGGCCCTGCCATCTCTAGGTTGAATAATACCCTTCTTGAACATACAGGAACTTCTAGATGCTTTGTGTTTTATTCAGCTGTAATTGCAAGGCATGGATCCCACTTCAGAATCAATAATTGATTCACCATTTCAGCTCTACTACTTTTGTTTCATGGTAGATGGTACAATGCATGAATTTCTTTAGATGTCATAGTTTCACATGGAAATCTTTGAGGGAGGGTTTTCCATTTATCTTCAAAGCTATTTAAATGTTTGTGATACAGCATCCTCTCATTTCTGCCTCCTAACCATGTGAAAAAAAAGGAGCAAAAAAATTCGCTTCATTTTTCTTTAGAGTCCTATCCTTTAAAAAAGTTGTCCCAATCTGTAATAAGGCAGTATTTGTCTTAATTTTGTCTACCTAAGACTCCTATGGTTAGCTTCCCAAATTTGCAGTGGACTTAGTCTCCTTTTTGGTATCAACCTTGTTTTCAACTCTTAATAACATTTAAACAGTGTTCAGGAAATTTAGTGATAAGCTTGATCATAAGAGGTCTTAAACTGTAAGATTTTAAAATATATTATGTAACCATTATATTCCTGGAAAGCATATGTCTTCAGGGTGAGAATCTTAACTGTATTTTTTCCAAGCATTTGATAATTATCCTGCATTTATTTCTCTATTAACATCCATCCAATTGCTCCAGGAATCCTGGCTGCTGACTGACTCTCTTCAAGTTCCTGTGGGGTCTCTAAAGGACAGCCCCTTGCCAATATTGATACATAACTTCTCCCTTCTCCTCACCCAGGAGAATCTCTACATTTTGTGGAGGAAATGCTTCCTTTCTTCCGAGAAGAACTCCTGGTTTGTATTGAATCCTGAAGTGGATATACCTAAAGGAGCTAGGTAGTATAGATGAATTTTTAGCTCGATCTGTAGCATAGCCCTCTTTACTCCCAGGAAGTATATGTTCTTTAACTTTAGCTGTTTGGATTGAGGATAGATATTAGCTTGTTTTCACAAGACTATCATGGGTCATTTCTCTAGACACTTGGATCTCCCTGGGAGGACTAAATTTATACTATATTATCTATTTATTTTCTTTCTGCTAATTATTTAACTCCAATGTCTTCATTCAAATGTAGTATCTCTAAGTATGTATATCCCAGGCTTGAGTTGATGTTAACAGTACCAGTTCACTCTCTCTGAGCAGATGGCTCCATTTGTGTATGTGTGTGTGTGTGTGTGTGTGTGTCTTTTTTCTGTGACATGGTCTCACTGTGAAGTTCAGGCTGGCCTTGAGCTCACTTTGTAGCCCAGGCTGACCTTGAACATGCAATGATTCTCCTGCCTTCACCTCCCCAGTGCTGGGATACTTATGTGTGCCACCACACCTGGCAGAATAATCTGTCTTAACCCTTTTTTTCTGCTTTATACTGATTATCTTCAATCTGTATTTGAAAATCCTCTTTTCCTAGATCATAGCCTTGAGTCAGAATTTTTAATTTTGGCCTTGGGGTTGTAAGCACTCCATGAATTTTCTACATATAGAACCTCTAAAGTCCTGAGATAGATAGCCCTCAAGTGCCTTGCTGTACTTATGTGTCAAAGATACACTGAGATGACAAAAACCTTGACATTCTCCATTCTATGCAAAGTAAGTGTGGCTGCTTCATTTTTCTATCACTTATCCCTTCAGAGACCTATTTGCTGGATAGTCCATTTACAGAAATCTTCAAATTTTTTCCATTTCCTAAACTGGTGTAAGGGAATGATACATAGAAGCAGATGTGTAAAATGTTAAAGGAGCCTCTGCAGGGTGGGGACAGAGAGTGGCCAGTCTGAATTGCCTGCTGAACTGGTAACTGCTATTATAAAAAAAAAAAAAAAAAAAAAAAAAAGGTTTTAGGGCTGGCAAGATATCTCAGCAGACTAAGTGTCTGCTTAAGCAAATGAAGGGACCAGATTTGATGCCACATGTAGATCCTGCTCCCAGGGGTGCTGAGCCATGACTGAGTCCAGGGGTGGTGATGCATACCTGTAATCCCAGCACTTGGGAGGCTGAAAACAGGAAAATCAGTACAAGTCTGAGTTGTGTAGTGAGACCCTGTACCAAATACATTTTAAAAAGTCTTCTTTTTTCTAATATTAAGGTTTTGCTGCTCGACCATGTTCCGAGCATGGGTTCCCTGAACTGAAATGAAAGGAAGTTTGTGGATCCTCTAATATATCCTATTGAGATGTTTGGAGATAAAAAGCTATATAGTCGTCTGTTGCCACCACCCATCACCCCCATTGGAACCACCTTCCTGTTAGAAAATCTCTCCCAGGTAAAGGTTCTTCCTAGTGGTATTAGGGAAGTTTGCTAAAGCACTTTTAGCCTTAGAGACCCCAGGATCCCTGATCCTATTAGAGTACTTATTACTGGACCACCTGTCTCATACAACTTTTTCCTAAATCAAGGGGCTTGGGGAGCAAGACACTTAGCATTTATCTTCAATCAATATTTGACTCCACTACACCCAGCCCTACAAAACTACATAGTAGTGGAAGGAATGGACTTTTCTATATAATTCCTTAAATATTTCATTTGGTACAGAGAGGAGAGTATAGATTTGGGAGCTCTGCTTTCTAACTGCCATTTCCTGAACTCTGACTCCAACTTCACAGGCAAGACTTAAAATAGAGGATAGAGTATAGAAGAGATTGAACAACAGGTGGACCTACATTAGGAGGTGCTTCAGAAATATTTTTTTGCCATTGCTTGTACACAGGTGATGATTTCTAGTTGTACCTATTTTGGTGACAAACAAAAGATGGCATCTCTCCCCTCTACTTGCCAGTGTGTGGTGTCCTGGTGGAGCTGTTCAGGAAGTTGCATAAGAAGTCAACAGTTTGTCAGTTCCAGTGGCAGATGTGGTGGATCCTTGTCAAGCACCTTGAGATTGCTGGTGTCTACCTTTCCCCAGGGATGTGAGGAGGAAGTGAAGGTCACTAAGCTTCAAAGGGGAACATCACCGGGGAAAGCTCAATGAGAAGCAGTAAGGCTTAGTCAGATTTTTTTTTTTAATTCTTAATCTGGTAGGTAGCTTCCTTTCTTAATTCTCTTTTTTATGTCATAGAGAAACAAAGAGCAATGAGACAGTTTCAAAACCAATTAATAGGACAGTTTCAATGATGAATACATTGGATAGTGTTGTCTTCTCAGTGATTATTCATAACACAAGATGCAGACATGATATCTTGTCCAAATACTGTTAGTACAAATCTTTCTTCTCACTGAATTAAGAAAAAGTAGCTGTATATCTACCCCAACTACTTTGTATATACAGATACAAAATGGTCCTTCATTTGTATCCCCTTCTTTTGTTTAGTTTTGTCAGAGATGGGTATTACATTGCCTTTTAAAAAGTATAATAGCAAGGCATGAAAAGTAAAGCTATATTAACATGCTGAGCTGTAAGGAGCTCAAGTCAACAACTTTTGACATTGCCAGTCCCATGGATAACCCACTACTATTATGGACTACTACAGTATATTGGAATATTTTGCTGAATTCATGCACCTATAATATTTAAAAGAGGCTTAGTTAGCTTTAGCTCACAGACTAGACCTCTTTCCTTGCTGTGTGTTCCATGGGAACAAATAGTGCTGATGCCCTACACATGGCAATGGGACCATGCTGTAGCAGGATAATTGTCAAGGCTCTTGCAAGGTAGGCCTGGTCTTAGTCTGGTAGGTAGCTTCATTGCTTTATTCTAGTGATGCTGACTTTAAAAAAAAAATTGCTTATTTACTTTGATACAGGTCCTTGATACACAGCTTAGACTGTAGTGGTTTTCCTGTCTCAGCTTCCCCACCACTGGGATTATAGGTGCGTGGTGTGCCAACACACTAGGTTTTGGGGACAGCATGGTACACCCTGGATTCTGGGGTCTGAAAGGCATGTGGTACTGGGACTTGAACCTGGGTCCTTGTGCTTGCCAGGCAGGGGCTTAGACCACTGAGCTATCTCCCCAGCCCAGATGCTGCCTTTGTATAGACAGCTGGGAGTTAGGCTTCAACCTTTTCAGTTTGGTCACATTCTACCAATTAAGCCTGGTATGACCATGGACTATTAGTGACATTTTTTAAACTATTTGATGAAATTATTTCTGAGAGTCTTTTACCTTCAACATTTGGCAATTCATTCAGTCATAAGATATTCACTGAGAGCCAACATATGCTAGACATAATTTTGGTCCCAGGGATGCAACTGTAACAATATGATTAAAGTGGCCTGCCCTTCTGGGGAAGGGCTCCTTGTAGGCATGAAGTTACCTATAGGAGTCTACGGCCTGGCCTAACTCAAAAGGGCCTCGACAATTATCCTGCCATAGCATGGTCTCTTAGCCATGTGTAAGGCATCATCATAATTTGTTCCCACAGGTCATACAGCAAAGAAAGAGCCTCGTCCACAAGCCGAAGCTAACTAAGCCTTCCTGCTTGTCCTTGTTTTTTTCCCTGGGGATGCTCTAGTAAGTTCAAGGCCCTGAGTTCAATCCCTGGTATTTAATTAATTAATTAATTAAAACATTATGGTAATGTTTTAATTCTAGTGGCGAGAGACAACAAATAAAACCATAAGTGAATTACAGAGTATGTTAATGAGAGATAAGTGCTTTAAAGACAATAAATCAGAAAAGGAAGATTGTGCAGGAAAGAGTGTTAGATTTTTAAATAGTGTGGTTGGATAAAGACCTCACTGAGAAAATAACACTGGGGTAGGGTCAAGAAAGTCATGCAAGTATTTGGGTTAATTGGCTGGAGATTGTTTAGCTAGAAGGATTTTAAAAACACTTTTCACCCAGGCAGTGATTTTGATAGAATATAAGAAACTCATGCTTGCTGAACATAGTGTCATCTATTGACATTTTCCAAATGGCGAAGAGTGGTAACCTTGAGGCTTGAGGAGTGTGTAGTCTAACTATTTCATAACTGTAATTTGAGTTTGACTAAAGCTGTATGGGATGGTCAGGAAGGCTTTCTTAAGGCAGACAGTACTTTAATTAAGCTTTGAAGACTCTGGAAGGGTTCAACCAAAGAAGAGAAGGCATTTTAGATGGAAGAAAAACATTCCCCAAAGCATAAAAGTATAGAGTTGTGCATATTTGAATAATATTATAGTGCTTATGCTGAGTGACTTGTAGTAATTCTGAAAAAAAAAGGTAAGGTAAATCATTAAGGCCCTGAAACAAGCACTTAGAAGATATGATGTGTGATTGAGACATGTGAATATTTAAATTAAAAAAAAAAAAAGGCTGGGGATATAGCTCAGCGTCATAAATACCTGCTTGGCAAGTACAAGGCACTGAGTTCAATTCTTGATACTAAAAATAAATAAATGATTTTTAAAAAAACATTGTGATAAAAAATCACATTGCAATGACTTCTCCTCCAAACTCCCTTGGTTCAAACACACTTGTCTTATTCTTCTGGCCACTTTCTGAACCAGGTGGGAAGCCCTCTTTTGCATTGCTAGGGGTGCTGTCTCGGCTGTCTTAATGTCTTGAATTGAATGACAGTAGTGTCACTTTGGGGAAGAACTAGAGGTCTCCAGTGCCAGGCAGACTGCGGGGCAGACGAGCACACATGGCAGTGGCTTTGCAAGCGGGCCTTGCTGCTGCATGATGCTCAGCAGCAGAACTCGTTGCATTTGTGATCACACAGTGTAAAGACATCACTTCCGGGACTTCTTCAGCAAGTGCCAAGAAGGATGGCATGTGTGTCCAAAGTAAGGAGGAGCACTGTGAGGAGAATAATGGCAATTGTGGTTTTGCTGTAATATATTTTTAAAAAATTTAATCATGAACTATACATTTTGTGTATTTTGATCCCACCTTTTCTGTTGTGAGTGGGGAGTCACTGAGGAAGCTTGAATAGAAACAATTATAGATTTGGGTGTAATAAAGATTGCTATAGGGGGTTCAGCTTATAGAGCAGGACAATGCTGATTGGGACAGCAGACAGTGGCAATAATCTATGTGAGGCTTTTGAACCAATGGGGATGGAGGTAAAGAACAAGAATGTAGTCAAGAGCATTTTACATTGTTGAATTGGTCGAGATGGTGATTAGCAGATGCATAGTGCGAGGGGATAGGTCAGAGAGCAATGTTTTCTGCTTTGTGGATCAGAGAAACATAGGCCTGCTGAACATAGCATCAGCCACTGACATTTCCCAAATGGTAAGGAGTGGTAACCTTGAGCCTTGTGCATATTTAAGTAGTCTTATAGTGCATGTACTGTAGTGAAGTAAGGTAATTCTGTAAAACAGAAGCACCAGCTATTGTCATGACTAAGGGAGCAAAGTTATTTATTAATAAAAGAGAATTGCATTGGAAGTTCCGCACTTTGTGGGCAGCACCTATGAGGGATTCACCCCATGCCATACAGAAAAATATAGGAGAGACTAGATCTGTGGAGCACCCTGCAACTTGCTATGTGAGCCTCAAGAAATAGTGTCACCATCTTGTAATTCCTGAATGATATTCACTGTCTGTCAAGTCTGGAAGTATGTGTATTGTGACGTTAGCTTCAAGGCCATGTTTTACAAAATTCTAAGGTATAGTTGGGGAGAATTCCCATGAAGCTGCAGTAAACCCAACCCAGCTCTACTGGAGCACAGAAGCAGTCAGATAGGACATTACTGATGGTGACAAGGATCCATATTCTTATGAGAAGGAGGCCAGAGTGCTGTGAGCTGGTGAGAACGCCAATACAAATTGGAATAGAATTCTAATTATCTGGGTTCTGATCTGAGCTCTGATAGTTATTAAGCAAGAGACCTTGGGAAAGCTTCTTAATTTCCACAGGCCTCAGTTTTATGAAGGATTGTTGAGTGAACTAAGTGGGGAAAGATAAGCAAAGGTCTAATACAAGTGGGCAATAAGTACATGATAGTGGCTTTTCTCTTGGTTGCTTTATGGTATTCTATGGGGAAAGGAGGGAGGTATTTTCAGGTAGATGAATAGTAGCAAAGTCATGCTTTGCATTTGTGTGTGTGTGTGTGTGTGTGTGTGTGTGTGTGTGTTCTGAAGTTGCCTGGCACAGTCATAGCAAAGAGCCTGGCACATAGTAATTATTCCATGAGAATATTATTGAATAAATAAATAAATAAATAAATAAATAAATAAGTAAATGAATAAGTTGATTTCTGTGGACATGTACCTGATGAAAGACTATAGTATAACTGTAGGGGGAGTCTGGCCAACATCACACTAACAATGGAAAAGTAAAATTGAGCAGGATATTTGTTACAGACATCAGTTTAACTTCTGAAGAACAGGAAGAGTGTCATCCTGGGAATATTTTAGCATTTTTCAATGATCTGTATTCCAAAGAATTGTTTTCTATATAGTGCTCTTCTAGAGTTCAACCCTATCCCCAGTGGAATATGGATAACCCAGCAAAGTCTGGTCCTAGGATCTAAGACTTAGTAGTCGCCATGACAGGAGGAGTGGGTCAGTCATGTGAACTGAAGCCAAATGAAGATTTGTTTAAGGGAGAGGATCAGGTAAACAGTCATGCACCCTTGCTTCATTGTCCATCAAGTCTTGTGCACTAAGGAAGATACTGAAGCAAGCAGGGCCCTTCCTGCCACAGGGTTTGTGACTTGCTTAAGGAGATAAGACTTTCAGAATGAAATGAAATGAAATGAGATGAAATGAGCAAAGCCAGGTTAAAATGACAGGGATAAAAATCAGCCCCAAAATAAGGAACACAAACTGAGCATTGATAGTGTAAATTATTTTACTGATGGAACAGAGGTATAAGTTCTCTGTTCCCTAACATATGACAGTAGAATTGAGTGGAATGATCTAGCTTTCTCATCCCTGTTCTTTTTTATTGGAAGGAAGGAACAAGAAAGTCTCATGGCTTTAGACTCTACTGTAAGAGTCAATAGATTTGGCAATGTATCACCTTCCCAAGACAAGTAATGAGAACTATATAGATTGAATTGTCAAAGTAATGGTCCTGGAAACAAACCCAAAAGCCACACCCACCCATCAAATTACATAAAATTAATTGGTGTCCCAAAGACAATACATTAAATTCCAAATACAGATAAATAAAACACTACTAGTACAACTGTTGGTAATCAGCGTAGCTGTTAAAATAATCGTTTCCTCTTTCAAGGCTAAAGATCACATGCTATATTCTAAGTACTGTCAATACTACTCTTTCTTAAGGAACCAGATACAAAGCAAAAAGGGAAAAAAATCAAATGAGGCTTAAGAAGGTGGAGCCACCTCTATCATATTTGAAATGGAGATTAGAACTTGCTCATTTAAAAAAAAAGATGCAAATCCAGTGATTGTAAACATTTCACTATTGTTTATTTTATAATATGTGCTTCTTAAAGGATGCTGGAAGCAACACATCACCTTTTCTGTATTCACAGACTTGAAGGAATGGGGATTGCTGTCATCCTTGCATTACTGATGAGCAAATTAGACTTAGAGTAGTAAACTGCTTGCCAGTGCCTCCCTGGGGCATGGCAGGGCTCCTGTGGCCCCAGAGCCCAGTACTGAGCTGCCTCACTGTGTCACTCCACTGCGGTGAGTCCACTCTCTTTCTGCATCACCTCTGTTCTGCTGTCCAGTTTCCTTTCTAACATCAGGGCTATGCCTGGCCAAAATGCTAATTAGTTTTCTCTGGTTGGCCACCATCCTGAATGCTGACAGTTCCTGAGCTCTTCTGTTGCTTCTTGAAGGCAGCCTTTAGCACAAGATTAAACAGATTTTCCTGTTTGTGTACTCTGCTTGTTGCTACTTGCTGGTAGAGAAATAACTCATCTGCAGATGGCTCACTTTTAAGTTACAACAGGGTTTAGTTTAAAGTGAAAGGTCTCAATTTAGACCACTTGAGTTTAAATCCTGCTCCCAGGACTTACTATGTGAAAGTTACTGTGGGGCAAATTCTTAGCCTCTCTACCCTTCAATCTTCTGACTTTCAGAAGAGATTCTAGAGTTGAAGTGTAATGAATTCATATATACTTAGAAAGCTGAATTGTACAAGTTAATACTCAATAGATGTTTTCATATCTAATGTTAAAGATTAGTAAGTAGAAACTTGGAGGTCAGCTAAACGTTAATATATAATATTACCCAAGCAATATGTAGCAAGTGAAACCCCTAGTAATCATTAGCAACAAAAAAAAGGAGTGATCCAGGAGCTAGAAGTGTAGGTGTTGAGGCAAGGTGACCTACCTTCAGACCTCAGCTTCTCACTCACTAATTACAGGACTCAGAGTGATGTGTCAAACTAACTTATGCCTACATTTTTCCATCTGAAAAATGGTGATAGTAAGAGTACTTACCTTTTTTTTTTTTTTTTTTTGTATTTTAGAGAAGGGTCAATAGGGTGTTCAGGGTCTCTCTACTAGATCAGACTCCTACTGATCCATCTTACAGTCTCCCAGGTGCTAGGATTACAGGTACATGTCACCACACCCAGTCTCAATTGCCCTCTTAGTGCACCCCAGGGGCAGGGCCAGCATAGCAGGCCCAGGGATCAAACCCCGGGGCCCCTGCGCCTGCTTGCAGGCACTTTAATCCACTGAGATACTTGGCCAGTCCAAGAGTACTTACCTTGGTGGAAATAGTGTGAAGACTGAAAACAAATTAACTTTTCTTATTGCTCAGAATAATTCTGTTAGATAGTAATAAGTGCCTAAGCTTTGGCTAATAAGCAGCAACCAGAAAAAGAAACTTACAACAGTGCTGCTCAGGCCCCTTCTTGAAAGTATGGTTTTTGCATATTTTTCATGGGAGAGGCCACTGCAGCTTTGCCAGTTTGTATAAGCCATCTCGTTGACAACTTCTGACAATGTTTTAATCTCAGTTTTTACAAATACCACATTTTAGTAAAGGTCTCAGTGGCTTCCTAGGCCATACATAAAGTTAAAAAGCAAAAGCAATCTATCCTGAGAAATTAGAGAGACTTGCATTCTTGGATGCATTTTCTGACCATGAAAAAGAAAACCCTTGCATCCCACCATAAGTCAAACATTATACTTTGAGAAATTTGGGTCTACATTAACTTTTATGGCAAACTCTCCTTGCCATCCTGCCCTGAGGATCACACAAGAAGGACTGCAGTATCAGTAGCTACCTTAATGGACACCTCTACCCTGCTGGGGTCCCATGACAACCCCCGAAACAACATTCTTTGGTGATACATAAAGCCAGCTAAATACCCTGTAGATCAAGTGTTATATGAAAACTGCTCAAAGACACGGGGATAAGCAATTGGTGGGAAAGCCTAGACTTTGGAATTAGTTAGGGCTGCATAAAATTCTGCTCCATCAATCACCACCATGGGAACTGGAGCAATTTGCTCAGACCTAATAGGTCTCTATTTTCCTAACTTTAAAATGTGACTAGTAAACTCTACTTACAAAATCACTTTGGTTTGTTTGTGTGAGAATACCTGTAGTACTTCTGGCACAGCAAATGAAGTATAGGTTGTACTTTCTTTAACAACAACTACTACTATAAATCTTTTCTCTCCTTGAGGTTATAGAAGATAAGTGTGATTAACTGGTTTTTGTTTTGTTTTGTTTTATATAGATGAGGAAACTTAAGCTTAGTGAGATTGAATAACTTGCACAAAGTTATAGGGCTAGGGGCTTGCAGAGGCATGGTTTGAGTCTGGCTTTAAATCTAAGCTCTTGCAATTACCTGCTTCTTGAATAATATCTTCCTCTCTCAAGCTTATCTATTTTGTCCTAATTCCTATTCCCACAGACATTCAAAAATGACCACATGGTTTTGGAAGCCACTGACACTTAAAGAAAATACATAGCTCTCAATTCTAGTTGTCCATAAAATTCAGCCAAGTTTTTCATTTATCCTCAAGACTTCCATGAAATTTAAGATGTCCAGTGGGAACAGTCAGGTGTGACTGATAACAGTTTTACACAGTTTACCTTCCAAGTCATGATGTGTTTGGGGGATAACCTTCAGGTCTTCTTACCTTATAGTTTTGAAATGATCTGCTAAAGAAAAGGCAGGCTGAGTTTTACTGTTCACAAGTGTTATGAAGGGAATCACATTGGCTTAACCTGAGAACTCTGATCACAACTTTAAAAGAAGGTTATCAGTGATGTTTTCACTCATATTTTCCTTGAATAACATCCCATGAACATTTTCCAACAGCTCACTGAGAGTGTTATCTCTTATTGACTTCTAATTATTTGCTTTTCCATTAGTGAATCCAGGCTGGTCTAATGGGCTTCCATGTCTGGAGCCTAATACTCCTGACCAGTTGAGATAGTTTTACAGGTGTGACTCACTCATGCAGGGAATCCTCCTCCTAAGTAGTAGACTTCACCTACCCCACCTTAGGAGTGAAATAAACAAATTACATGCAGCAAATTATTTCCATATCATGGGAAATATTTCCTACTTGGCTTTAGGATCCTAGACATTTTCTTACGAAAATTAAAATGTTGTTTACAGTGCACACACTTGCACATGTGTGATTCTCAGGTTTTTTTAAAAAAATTTATTTCTGCTTTTAGGAATACCTTTGTGAAGAAATGAGACTACTGCCTCTGAAAAGAATGCGGATGTTGATCCTCTCACTTTGGAGATAGGTAGATTTTGTTGCCATTTTATACAGACAATAGGAATGGTGTATTGCTAAATATGAATCACCACCTGCTAGTCTAATAGTCTACCACCTGTGTCTTCATTAAATAGATCCAGTACACCAATACAAACTGAATTTTGTATTTTTGTATATTTCCCAGCAGCTACCAGCAATCCTACTCAAAATTGCTTCAAGTCACCTCCCATTTACTTTCTCTGCTCTTGCCCTTTCTTGAGTTCACAACATGCCATATGTTGGCTGCATAGCATGGCTTCTGTTCTGCCTTTGAACCTTTGCAACTGTGACACAATTTTATTTTATTTTTTTAAAATCTATGGTGCATACCTCCTTATAGCGTATCTCCTTGACATTTGCTTGTCATTATTTGGATTGATTCTTCCAGAAAACACCAACCTTTTCTGCCCAAGTGCTTTTGTAGGCTGCGGGAGCAAGCTGAGCTTCTTGAAGGTCTATGGTAGGCATCTGTGGCAGGCAGAATTTTAAGGGAGTAAACACTCCTGTGTGGAAAATCACCAACCTTAAGTGGGAGCTGGAGGAAAGATCCCCCAGGTTCCTTGCTCCTAGAATGAAGTGATTCTCAGTCTCCTCAAGTGAATTTCTCCTTTCTCCACCAGTACCACCTATAATCGCCTCTTAACCCCCAGAAAACTAATCCTACTTGAGTTCATCCTTAGGGTCTGCTTCACAGGGTACCCTACCTACGACTCCAGCTTTACACATGGGCCTCATCAAGCACTTGGTGTTTGCCTCCTGAGACCTAGGGTGAGGTACTTAGCTCTGAAGTCCTACTGTAGTTTCCTGAGAAATGCCAGTGTCAGATCTGACTTTCATCCAGGCCCCTCTAGGCAGATGAGCTTCAGACATTGCAGTTAATTAAATTGATGTGCAGTTTCATGGTTTATATAAGTGAATATGTTAAGCAGGCTGTGGGGAACTCTCCCAAAATAACTTGGTTATTTTAGCCAAATTTTGGTTCCAAGTGTAAATGTGGTTTGGTACAAAGAGCAAGACCCATATAATAGCTAAGTGTCTGGGCTCTAGAATAACATTGAATTATGTTTATGTTCTGGTTCTGACTTTTGGCATCTATGTGCTTCAGAGCACAAAGTGTACTTTCCAAGTCTGTTTCTTTGTTTGTAAAGTGTGAATGATAATTTTAGAACCTATCTCATATAATTACTATGAAATAATTTTTCTCTTGTATCAGCATTAGACTCTGGGCCTTTACACTGAGCTATATTTCTAGCCCTTTTCAATATACTTTTTAAAATTTTGCAATAGAGTATTCCTAAACTGAAATAGTGATCAAACTGGGCTCAAACTTCTAGTCTTCCTGTTTCAGCCTTCTAGAATATTGGGATTACAGGTTTGTACCACTGTGTCCAGCTGAAACTTTAATGCTACTACAAAACTAAATCCTTTATCATAGATTATAGCACATTATTTATATTCCATAGCTATAGTAATCATATAATAATAATATAGTGGATAATAATACACCTAAAGCTTTTTATGCAGTGTTTCTGGCCCTTTAAGCAGGGCCAAGAAGGGCCTTGTTATACAAGTAATTCATGGTAGAAAGGTGCTCAGGTAAAGCCTTTTCTAGGAAAATCCTGACTTTCATTTGCTGAGCACAAGTCTCAGTGGAAAAACACGGGCATAAAATGTTCAGAGCTGGTGCTCTCAGCAGCAGGGGGATGTGCGTACTGACTGGTAAGAAGTTCTAGATGAGGCTTTGGCAGTCAGCACTGGGCTTCTCATTTCCACAATACACCCAGCATGTAATTAGCAGCAGAATTCTATGGTCATTTCTGAAATGGCAACTAGGAATGAAATCTATCGGTGTTTTTTATGCTTTTTGATAAGTTGGCCATGTAAAAGTACTAGGTAGCCTGCCTTCTCCCTCACTAGCTTATAAGGGAGTGGCTCTGTGTGGATATAGTGGTCATAGCTGTTATCTAGGAAGGCTTGAATATTCATCTCTCCCTTTGGTATCATTTATAATTCACTGCTAACCTTAAAAATTTGTTCTTGGGTCTCATTTCTTCAATATGTGTGTCCATTAAGAAAATCTTGTATTGTGTAGGCAATTCCACTGCCTGATGGGTTTATGTGAATCTTACCAGCTGTTTTTAGATTGTCCATATAATATATATCAATATATTAGATCCACACAATAAAATGCTATGTCCACTTTATTCCTTTTCTGAAAAATCATTTTCTAGTATCACTTTCTTCTTTTCCAGCTCCATCCCTTCTCTGTCTACTCATCACTAGAGACAGAATAGTGGAAGAACTCTATACTAAGAATTAGGAAGCCTGAGAGTGAAATCTGATTAGTACTTCCTGTTTCTGTGACTTTTATGTTTGACCTAAGTTTCAAATTTTTATACAATTTGCTAAAATATCTTTGCTGGTTCTCTCACAGGGCCATTGTATAATGAATGGTAGAAACATACCAGAGGTCTAAAGAGTAACCAGTGGTAATCCCTGGGAAAATCCAGAGCAGTGGCTTTGTCTTCCCTGCAGCATCATCTCTTAGCATTTATTGATCATTTTCCTCTATCTCTAACATCTAGATCATTCATTTGGGGTAACACAGGTGGAGATATTCAATGGTGGACAAGAGCCACACTGAAGAGCAGGCAATGGCAGTTTTGATAAAATGACTTTCTACACTCCAGTTGTCTAAAAACCGTACTTTCCTGGTTGAGTTGCCAAAATTTATCCAAGATTATCTTTCCAGAAAAACAGGATCATACAACTATGCCAGTGAGGTTTGTTTCATAGAAACTAAAGTTAATCATTTGATTAAAAATATTTGATTTATTGATTTTTAACCCAGAAGTTAACTTCTCTTTCAGAACTTTCCTATGATCCTTCAGTCCTGTCATATCCGACATCAACAAGCATTTGACTCTCACAAATAGAAGCTATGTATGTTGGATCATTGAAGGCTTTGAGTGTCCTGTCAGGGAGGAGGGGAAAAGCTGCTGAAAGCTTTCCTTACTGTCTGCTGTGGAGGCTAGCCATGAAAAATAGCAGCTCTTCAGCACACTTTCATTTGAATATAGAATAACAGACCTACTGTATTTACTTACATATAACTTCAGGTTTTATTGTCCACATTTTGTGTACAGAAGGCCTTGACCTAGGTTAAATTATATAATCCCTATTTTGAAAGAAATACCATCTGGGATGTGGGGCCGGGACACTTAAATATGGAAAGGACTCTAAGGATGGTGGTGTAGGAGATCCCTCCAGGCTCTCATCTCCGTTCAAGAAGTTAATTTGTAATCCTAGAGATATATTATTGGAATCCCATCAAGCTAATTCCAATCTACTACTTCCAGTACAAACCACAGCTAAAGTAAAGACACTAAAACATTTATAATTACTGGGGAGCTAAGGGGCCCTAAATCCAGCCAAGAAGATGACTTTCTGAAGCAAAGAGACTGACCCAGGGCCACACCCAGGTTTTCCTCAGCTGAGGAGTGGCTTGAGGAAAAGAACTATGGGAAGTAGGTGATTACTGTGAGTGGGATAGGTGGGAGGTCTGTGTTTACCTCTGTCATAGGCAGAAAGAGTAATTTGCATTATGCTATTCAGACAGTACCTAATGTTTCAGGGTCTTGTGCTTCAGCTCTGACATATAATCTTTTGAGCCCTAGGAAGTCATAGCCTCTATCTTGTAGAGAAGTGCTCAGGTAAACCTTTAAGGCAGTGAGGGAACCCGAAGAAGGCAGAGGAAACAACTAAATGAAGACAGATTCAAGTGAACCTAGAATTTAGCCTCATCACCAGTTCCAGGGAGTGACAGAGTATGGTGACTCTAGAATTAGACGAGGACTTTTCTTTTTGTTCCACACTAATCATTCACTCCATAGCTCATATCCAGAGGAGGCACAACTTCTGCAGGATTTTCTAGGAAAATCCTGATGTTCATTTGCTGAGAACAAGTCTCAGTGGAAAGACACAGACATAAAATGTTCAGAGCTGGTGCGTGGAGCACTGGCTCTTCATCCTGTCTTGATCTGGCGCCTATTGGAAAGCAGCAGGGTATGGGTTATCAAGGAAACACACATGCCATCTTCAGAATTTACACCAGTACCTTGCCTAGAACAATATACATTGCTTAAGGCCAATTAAAATAAAGAAAATATTAAGAGAAATGCGAGCCAGCTCTGTACATATCAATACAAGGACATACGATCAGGCTCAGCCAGAATGAAAATAATCACTCTTCTTTCAATGAGAGCTGCTCAGGTGGTCTTCCACATGGTGGGAGGGGAGGAGAGCCATGTCAAAGCTGTGGCAGGCAGGCGGGGTCACACAAAGATGACCAGGCTGGAGTTCCACCACATAGTAGGTCTCTGCAATCTTAAGTGATACAGCATAATATGTGGTTTTGGAGGCAATTACATTAAGCAAAGGGATTATTTCTATTACTGAGTTCATGTAAAACCTTCCCACTCCAAGTACGGCATGGGCCAGCAGCACTGACATTAGTCAGGCAAGATTTTAGCTCCCACTCTAGAGTTACTCAACTAGTAACAGTTTCATAGTGTGGTTAATCAGCATTGCTCTGAGTATCAAAAACATAAATGAGGATTTCTTTTTTAAGGAAAGGAAGCCTCAGAAGTACTGAGAACTTAATGTTTGTGTGAACCAGTTCTATAACAATAGAAGCAGCCTGTATCTGCCTCTAGCACCTCTGCCTGTGACACTGAGGTTACTTGATGTCTTTCTAAGCTTTCCTCTACCTGAGCTTGTGTGTTTGAATCGTCACCCAAGAGAGCTGCAGCACTCATTAACTTTCTGCGACTCAGAGCCCACATACTCTGTCTGCAGTCTGGTCCCATTTCTGCACCTAGCGGGGTCTGCTTCTTTCTCTGCATTTGAATTTTAGACTTCATAAATGGTCTTGAGTTTGAATCCTGGTACCTCACTCACCCCAGTTACTCTGCAAATGTCTGAGTTCTGTCTTGATTCCATTGTCCATGAAAGACCAAGTCATCCTTTCTGTTTAGGAAGATTCCAGAAACTTTCTGGATGTTTTAAAGGTCACCTGCTTAGAGATTCCTCCCTGTGACAGTATCCAATCCTCTTATCCTCTTTCATAGCCACCAGGGTACATGAAACCTTGCTTTAATAATGCCCTCACTTTGCATGGTCAAGTCTTATTCTTAAGCAATTAACACAATTTGCCATTAAAAATTGATAGATGAAAAGAATGAACTCTTTGTTTGTTTGTTTGTTTCAAACAAACTCTGTTTGTTTGAACTCTATGAACCCAGAGCAAAAGACAAAAGCAACTACCCAAAGGCTGCAAAGTGAACAAAACAAGCAAATTTTAGACTATGGACAAAAGGAGGTATCACAGATGAGTTTCCTGTTTTGACAGGGTTTTTTGTTTGTTTTGGGAGGTACCAGGATTCAAACTCAAGACCTCTTTCTCAGCAAGCAAGTGTTGTCCCCCTGAGCTATGTCCCAGCCTTGTTCTGACAGTCTTAGTTTGAGGGAAAGCTATTCCCAGCATGACAGGAGTAATAAAACTTTGATAGAAAACTGGAAAGTTTCTTGACCTGAAAAACAAGATTTCAGGACAACCATTATTAATGAAAAAGTACAGAAGAGTCCTGGGACAGACAGCATGAGAGACATGGAGCCTTAAATTATTTCTGTTATCTATTTGTAGGTCAAGACTGCTGCCTGCACTGCTCTGCACAGAGAAAACTCAAAGCACACAACGGATCTTAGAGAAACCTAGCTGAGATCTAAGTGTTCACTAGAAGAGACAGTGCTTTTAGTCACACTTTAGCTTCAAAAGCAAAGTAGCAACAATTTTGAGAAGAATGTAATACAACTCAGGGTCTTTACAGTGTAGCATTCACAGTGACTAAGATACAAGTCAAAATTATTTGACATTTGAGAGACTAGGAAAGTTAACACATCTCTCAAAGAAAATAAAGCCAACAATGACATACCCAAGGTGATATGAATGTTGGAAATAGCAAATAGAAACTTTAAAACAGCTTTTATAACTATGTTCAGTGCTCAATAGTATGTAAAAACTATAAAAATGTGGCAAACAGAAAATCTTGAACTGAAATGGAATTATTTAACATAAAAATTTACTACATAGGCTTCACATCAAAATGGAGATGATAGGTGAAAAAGTTAACTTAAGAAGCTATCAGTAAAAATTATTCAGCCTGAAAAGCAGGCAAAATATTTTAAGAACATAACCATAGTAAAAATGTGGTATATCTACACAATAGAGTAGTACTCAGCCACAAAATGTATAAATTTAAGTCATTTGTTCAAAAATAGCTGCATCTTGCTAAGTGAAATAAATCAAACACAGAAGGTTAAATATTGCATAATTTCTCTTCTAGGAGAAAGCCAAAGTATAAAGAGCGAAATAAAAGGAAGATGATAGGAATCAGGGAGATAGACTTTGTGGAGATGGAGTAAGGCATCTGGGGATGGGAGGAGATGGAGAGGAGGGGCATAGAGGGGGAGATAGAAAGATCAAGATGCAATACATATGTGTGCCAATAGCTCACAATGAATATACTCATTGTGTATCATCAACATATGGTAGTATATTTTTAAACAAAGAGAATAACAATAAATAACATGTAAGCCAAGGAACACATATAATAATATGGAAAAGATAAACATGTTTAAGTAGGATCTTAGAGTACAAAGAGATAAGCAAAACACTTTTTAAGTAATAATAGCTAAAGATAGCTCACTTGGTGAGATATAAATTTATAGATTCAAGATGCTCAGTGAACCTTAAGCAAGAACAATAAGAAGTAAACCTAAGCATATCAAACTCAAATTTATGAAAACTGAAGATAAAAAGAAAAAAATTCCATTGTTTATTTCTGTCCCTGTGTCAGTTCTTCTTGTTCTACATTAATTCCTTTTTACTGGGTAATATATATTTATAACTACTTATATTTCACTATGAGCTTTTTTTATTATGAAGTGTTGATAGTTTGGAAATCAATAGTTTGAGCTATAATTTATAGTTTGTCAAATGTCAGCCTAGCTCTGCTACTCTTATGCTCCTGACTTGTGTGGTACATATCTTTCTAATGTATTTTCTCTTAACTCATGTCTTTGTATTCAAAGTGTTTCCCTTTGGAGTAGCACATATTCACAACTTATCCTAAACTAGTTTGTCAGACTCCTACCTTTAATTGCAATACTGATTTCATTAATACTTAATGCAATTTTTTAATAATTGGACTAAAAAGAGAACTTAATTGTCTAATTTTACCTCAGTCATGGTTTTAGCCATTTCTTAAATTCTACCCAGCCCTGCATCTGTCTGTATACTTAAAAAAAAACCCTTGTTTTGGTTTTTTACAGGTTTTTCTGATATTCTTCAGTTGACAGTGACTGGCATTGCTTCCAGGATTGGTTTCTAAAGGGGTGTAAACTTTAGTTTCTCTGGTTTTGTAAATTATCTTCCATTATCCTACCTGCTATTCTTCTTGCAAATAGTTAGTGTGATGTTTTCTTTGTTTTTGCAGAACCAGAGGTTGAACTCAGGCCCTTGCACTTGCCAGGGAAGTGCTTATTCTACTGAGCCATTTCCCTGGCCCTTACTATGATGTTTTCAACAAACATTTATTATATCCATGTTCAACATTAGGTACTATTTCAGATGATAGTGTTATACCAGAGAAAAGGGCTTTACCTGAAGTTTAAATTGTAGTGGAGGGAAACATAACCAAACTATACAATTGAACTATGTTAAATATTACAGAGAGAAAAAATCAGCATAAGGAAGCGAGGAAATAGAGATTTGGACTGCTCTTTTATACAGGCTGGACAGGAAGATCTCTCTAATGAGGTTAATTTTTCATCTGCCTCTCTTTGCCTTAACATTTGGTTTTAGCTATCCAACTTACTTTATAGACATTTTAGTGAGATTTTAGATGAACAAAGGAAAAGATACATATTTAGGCTACTAATATTAAGTGAAATTCAAAATACATTTTCTAATATAATCTCCTCGCTCTTTTCTAGGTCCATTCAACTAAACAGGTTTACAAGAATGTAGATAGTCCTACCTGTACGCAGCTCTAAATGAAGCTGTATATTAAAAACTCTTTTATTCCCTGAGATCCTTACCAGGAACACTCAAATTCTATTACTTGACATTAACCTAAAAGTACACAAAGCTTCCTTCCAGTATAATTTATTTAACAATTTGAGATCAGTTTTCTGACAATACTTGCCAGTTCTTTCTATTTTATTAATCTTGCAAATAACTCTGGATAGAAAAATCAGTCTTTCTAGTGTTGTTATCCAACTTTTTAAATGTGGACAAATCTGTTATGGAGTTTAATTTTTTTCCCCCAAGTATTTAGTGTTTAAATTTCTAGGATGACTGGTTTACTCCCATTACCTTCTCACTTTTGGACTCCTGTGCAAATGGCTTTTGTTTAGCAAACATTCATTATTTTTAGCTATTTCCTGAGGGTCATTAACTTATCATGGAGAGGGCACGTTAATATTAGAGATAAATTGATGGCAGGCTTATTAATCGCACAATCATGGAATGTCAGGCTTTGGTGGCCTGATAGTCATCTAACAGGACAGTTAACAGCAGTGGAGCCATGAAATCTTAGGTGTCCTTATTGTGGGAGGGGAGAAAAAGTTATTAAACCACAGTTTCCAAGTGTTAAAATTGCATTGTTTTCTCTCTGTGGCAAAACATCACCTTGAAAAATCATTTCTAAGTAGGGAATTGTGGCACATGCCTATAATCTGAGCACTTGGGAGGTGGAGACAGGAGGATCACCATGAGTTCAAGGCCAACCTGGGCTACATAAGTGAGTTCAAGCACAACCATAGTGAGGCCTTGTCTCAAAAGAACCAAAAACAAAATAAAACAAAAACACAGTTATCTTTGTTTGTTCTGTGGTATCAAGGTTTGAACTCAGAGCCCTGCACTTGCCAGGCAGAGGCTTATTCTACTGAGCTATCTCCCCAGCCCACAATTGTCTTTAAAGTGAAAGAACACTACATCATAGAGTTTAGTCATTGATGGCAAACTATATTTATTTTAGCTCAGTAGATGCCTGTCTTAATTAATTTCAGTGTATTAAAAGGCACAGTATTTAGTGTTAACTTTCAGAAGCATAGGAACATTAACAGGCAAGAATGAAAAGGATTTCTCTGTTTTTTTTGCAGTTCACAGTCAAGTGGAGTAATGAAAGAAATTGACTAATTCAATACACAGCAAACAAATTTTCTCCTGGGTGGCACAGCAGAGGTGGTAGTCCCAGAGCATCCAGTGTTTCTTTAGTGGGCAGTAAGGTCAAGAGGGAAGAATGCACTTCTGTATTTCCTAGGAGATGCAGGAAATGATGATTGTTGGGTGGCATTCTAAGAGCACTAAGAACTAACTATGGCAGATTCTATCTGTTCATTGATCATGACTCTATCTCCATCACTTAAACTAGCACCTGAAGAGCATAGGCACTACTGACTTTTGTTGATGGATGGAACAATATGAAACAAAATAAGTTTTAATACAGTGTCAAGTGAATATTTTTGTGTATGCATGAATACACCTGAAGCTGCTGACATATCTCTGCCCTCCTCATCCTTCATGAAATTGTTTCTTCAATGGTAGTACTTGATTGATATCTATGATTTACGTTCAACTACTCACTTAAGTGATGGATTCAGGGTGATTGCTGACTATCCAATTGGATTATAGTATAGGTGATCATTTTTATTATTTGACAAAGTAAGGCTTTCAATCAATTCTCACATTAGATATTCAAACAACAGTTTAATCTCTTTGGAGAATAAAATAAGATTTAGATCAAGTGTAGAAAATATTTAGATTATGTATTAGTAAGTATCTATTGAGTTGGCTCCAAAAAGTCTTGGAGACAGGAAGATGAAAAGACACCTCTATTTTCTGGGAGGCAGCACTCTGTTGTGTAGTATAGATCTTTTTCTTACAGTGTACATTAGATGCTGTGGTCTACAGAGGAACAAAAACCATTAAAGTATGAGATGAAGGTAGAATTGGTTATCAAGGGAGACAGAGAAATAGTGCCTTCACTTAAGAGTTATATGTAATATAGCAGAAGGATATTCTTAATAAATCTTGGGAGGCAAGAGCCTAGAACAGATATTTGGCATGAAATTTAGCCAAATGTGGCACACAAAGTTTAGGAACACAGGGTAGATTAAAAGAAGAAGGTAGAAAGTATATCTAGAGAAATAGGTGGAATCAAATCATAAAGAACTCTGCATGCTATACAAGAGTTAAGATTTCAATCATGTAAAATTTAAAAGTTTTGAGAAGGAGAGAGACGTGGTCATATTTAGATTTTAGCAATGCAGTGCTGTCTAATTAGGAAATCATGTCTAACTGCAGGGAAATGACTCAGGAGGCTGTGGCAATGCCCCTGCGATGTGTGGTGAGCATCTGAAAGCAATGTACAGGCACAATAAAGAGATACTTTAGAAGTACATAAAAGGAAGATTGGGAGAGCTTGTAGGAAGAGGGCAATTCCAAACAGCCAAAAGGGAATCAAATTAAAGCTATGAATTACAATTTCAGAAGAATTAGAACTTCAAAGGAATCAGACCTTCAAAGGTAAAAGGGTTTCTTTCCTATGGAGCTGAGTCAAATCAGCTATCTTTCTGTGAATGAGGATCATGAGGTCTGAATCTCTTTACTACATATCTACATATCCTTGAGGGAAAGGAAATGCTCACTGATCTCTCCACTGCTGTTATTTCTTTTTTTTTTTTGTCTTTTTTGAGACAGGGGTCTCACTATGCAGTTCAGGCTAGCCTTAAGCTCATTTTGTAGCTCAGGCTGGTCTCGAACTCACAACAATCCTCCTGCCTCAGCCTCCCAAGTGCTGGGATTACAGGCGTGCACCACCATGCCCGGCTTCCACTGCTGTTATAACCAAACTACGATACTCCTGTAGGCAAGACTTATGCTTTCTAGTTTTATACCCTCATGTATAGCATAGCAAATTAAACATAGCAGCTAGTTAATAAATGTCCCTGTTTTTCTTACAAGCAACTATGAGTGTCAATATCTTATGTGGATCCATTGCATAGGATTTTGTTGTAATGAATGATTTTTTGCAATCAGTGAGATTAGTCACAGCTGTAGCTGTTTCTGAGGTACAACCATGTGTAAGTACTACAAATAAAGGAAATGTTCTTTGATGTATCTTTACTACTTTATAAGACCTTGGAGAAATAGTAATTGCAAGGGAATCGTCTTTGTTGTATTGCAGTTTATCTTGACAAATTCAAAAATATGTACAGGATCCCAGCACTCGGGAGGCTGAGGCAGGAGGATTGTTGTGAGTTCGAGACCAGTCTAAGCTACAAAGTGAGCTTAAGGCCAGCCTGAACTGCATAGTGAGACCCTGTCTCAAAAAGACAAAAAAAAAAAAAAAAAAAAAAAGAGAATTGTTTTCTATTGCAGTATACATATTATGTCTCCAGCTCTTCCTAGAATGTCTGGAGGGAAGAGACTACTCTGCAGGCATGGATATTTCAATAGACACGCTCATGTTCTTAGAGAGTACTCTTCAGAAAATCAAATTCAAAGGACTCTTGACAGTATTTCTGGTTTCTAAGAATCATTGGGGAAGGAAGAGCTTAAATGTAAAGTTTTTCATAGGATGCAATTTAAATTTCAACAAGTTTGTGTGTGTGTGTGTGTGTGTGTGTGTGTGTGTGTGTGTGTGTAAAAAAAAAGTGACAGAGACAGGGAAAGAGAGTACCTACACCATGCAACCGACTGCATCCAAATACACTTTTGTGTATTTTTTGAAGATATCACACCTAGGGAAACAAGTTGTAAGATAATGCTATTTATTGGCAAACAAATAGCATAAACCAGCACCTTTTTCAAATCATTTACAAAATCA
>PVKA01018694.1:0-14286 GCA_004027165.1 Ctenomys sociabilis
GTTGGACGCCCACTGGTTCAAAAGCCATGAGCGGGCTTCCCCTGGAGAGACTAGGAGCAGGTAGAGAGCAGTGAGACTAGAAGGAGGAAGCAAGAAAGCTAGCTAGCAGGAGAAGTAGTATTGTATAGGGGTCCTGAATAAACCGTGGAAAGAAGAGCTGGTTGTCGCGTCTTCCTTGCCGGCGAGGTTGCGCGCGACAGTGCTTGTACTGTCTCTCAAGAGCAGAGTCATAGGGATTTTATTTTTCTGAGGAAGGTCAAAGGAAAATCATTACTCTGATAGGAAGGGATACTTCCCCATGGGTATATAGGTCAAGCTAAGAAACATGCCTGCTGCGATTTATTCAGGCAATAGCAACTGAGTGGCACTATTTACTAGTCCTAGGCTGGAGCCGAGTATGTACTGGTGAGCTAAAAAGCTTGGGCTCTGTCCTAGTGAGCACACTAGGAGAGACAGATAGGTCAAAATGATTACACAAATATGTGACTATAGCTGTAAGCAGCTCTGAGTATGATAGAAAACCAGGTGAATGGAGGTGAGGTAGGTGGGCTTCTGGTGGGCAGACTTGAAGACATGGCCCTTCTTGTCCCTTGTGGTTGCCTGGCTTCTGCCCATGTCCTTGTGGTCTACTCTACACTATCGATTCATAGGAGGGTGGGAGTTTGACGGAAAGGGACCATTTACAGGCCTGTGTGGAGTCTTTTCTGAGCACTTGATGGAGGATCCCTGGCTGGCCTCTTACATCTGCTGAGTCAGAGCCTGGGCTCTCAAAATAAAAGGGGGTGCTCCCCCTAGTTTTTTTCACAAAATTTAATTTTTTTAATAAAATGCTTCAATAGGAGGCACAATGGAAAGTTCTTATTCTTTTTATTTTTTGTGGAACCAGGGATTGAACTTAGGCCCTCACACTTGCCAGGAAAGCACTTTTTCCACTGAGCCATCTCCCCAGCTCCAGGAGTTCTTATTCTTAACGAAAGCATTTTAGCCACATGGTCTCATCAGGTCCGCATTTTTATCATTGCCAGCTTAGAGGTGAGGAAGTAGACAAGATTGATGCTTCAGCTTTTTATCCTGTTACTTCCCTTATACTTATCATAACAATACACCTTTAGCCCCATGATTTGTTTAATTGCACACTTCCCTGTGGGATTATAAACTTTATGAAACCATATCCCCAGCACCAGCAAGTGCCAGTACATAGAAGTAATTATTTGTTAAGTGAGTGGATATATTACTAACAAGGAAAAACTGTATTCTGGTGCAAGAAAAGGCATTGTATCAAATTTGCAGTGACATGTAGCTAAACAAAACTACTTTGTCCTAGATGAGCTGAAATTCAAGAAGTAATCACTGAAAGAACCAACCTAATTTTTCACATGCCCAAACTGAAAATTCATAAAAGACATGTGAGAACCCACAACACTGATCGTAAACCTCTTCCACAAAATTACTGCTTCCACCTCTGACTTGTCAGCCCTGCTGCCAAAAGACACAGTATGAGCCCCTGTCCTTTTCAGGTTCCTGGTCTGCTTCATGTCAAGATAAATTCTGAGTGTGGCTGCTGCACATGCTGGAGCTGGAACAAGAAGTCTTCCTTGACTGAGCTAGAACCCTGAGTCCGTCTGGGCAGAGGGAGAGAGAGAGAAGCATCGCATTGACCACATGGCACCGCATGTCCCGCCTCCACCTTCCTTCTGTTCTCTACCAACTTCATCTGCTCTTATCTCCCAATTGGCACCACCCTTCCCTTCTTGTCAGCACTGCACTCCTGATTCTCTAGTGGGGCAGGTAAGACATTCAGGCCCGAAGAATTTGGCAACTAGCAAAACCCCAAGGTCACCTGGCTGTACGACACAGAAAAGGGATTGACAGACTCTTGAGTTTCACGATGAACTGACATTCACTGTTCTTGGCCGTTGCTCCTAAGGGAAACCACAACAGTGGTGATCTGAGAGGAGAAAGCACAGCACATCAGCTTGTAGCACCCAGCTGTTCCATCACCATCTCTATGTCTATGTTCTGAGGTGTTGAGTTTCCTGCCCTCTCAATTGTTAAAGAATTTCCCTTGAGTAAATTGTGTGCATCTCTTCCATAACAGCCAAGACAGAGAGAAACATCTGGGCCTCACTGACAACTCACTCCGGTTTGCTTAGGAAAAGAGAATAAAACAATAATGGCGATTTTATCATCTCCATATTATCTCACACTGGAAATTGACTCACACTGGAAACAATGAAAGTGCTGTAAATATATCTCTATCTAAATCTGTCTGTCTGTCTGTCTGTCTATCTATGTATCTATGTATCTATGTATCTATCTATCTATCTATCTATCTATCTATCTATCTATCTATCTATCTATCTATCTATCTATCTATCTATCTATCTATCTTATCTATCCATCCATCCATCCATCCATCCATCCATCCATCCATCCATCCATCCATCCATGTATCTATGTATCTATGTATCTATCTATCTATCTATCTATCTATCTATCTATCTATCTATCCATCATTTTAAAATATATTGTTTCCAAATATGTATATATTTGATCCTGGGGACTAAATCAGGGTCACACACACACACACATTAGGCAAGAGCTTTGTCACTAAACTATACCCCCAGGGCTGACATTGAGGTTCTACATGGGTCAGGAGGTGCTCGAGTAGTCAAGTCTCACTTCTAGGGCCAGCCAAATAGCTCAGTGGATTAAAACATTTGCAAACAGGCACAGGGGCTGGGTTGAATCCCCAGGCCTGCAGTGCCAGCCCTGCCCCCAGGACACACTGAGATGGCAATTGAGATTATCAGAGAACTGTATTATTTAAGGCACACTTAAAGCCTGTAATCCTAGCTGGGACTCTGTAAATAAGCAGATCACTATGAGTCTGGTCTAGTAGTGACACCTTGAACATCCTGTATACCCTTTCCTAAGAAATTAAAAAAAAAAAGTCTCACTTCTGCCCCTCTTTGTTTGTGTAACTTAGGCGAGTCAGGTCTTTCTTTTAAACCTCATCCTTCCCATTTGCAAAATAAAGCAGCTGGGTGGGAGAATCACTAGAGTGTGCCTTAAAGAATATAGTTCTCTGATATGATGAAGTGTTGTAAAGCAAGTGTTCTAAAGCAAGCCATAGTGTCTGCTGTTCTCAGTGCTGTGAAGCTGGCTGCTGAACTGTCACCCAGAACTTTTTAAAGCCACAAATGAGTAGGTAGCAATTTCAGTGAAACAACCTGTAACCAAGTTTAAAATACATTAAAACATTGAATCCTACTGCAGACTATTTTAGTATGACTGGACACAAAGCAGTGGGACCAATGATGTTATTAAGAAGATAAGTCAGGTTATCTTTAATGTCCTACAATGAAAATATATATTAAGTCTTTTTGAAACAGGGTCTTGTTATGCAATTCAGGCTGGCCTTGAGCTTTTGTATCCCAAGTTGGTCTCTAACTTGCAATGATCCTCCTGCCTCAGCCTCCCAAGTGCTGGGATTACAGGTGTGTGCCACCACATCTGGCAACCACAGTGAAAACATAAAACAACACAACCACTGATTATTAGTTTTAGTAGAATTTATTTACTGTTTAATGCTACTATAAAGCAAGTATGGTCAAGGAAATAATATCTAAAAAAAGAAAAGAAATTAGCATCTGCTTCAGATCCTGTTAGAAGTAAGGTAATTTAAATGTTAGGAAAGACTGCCTCTGCCAGATTTATTTATTTATTTGTAATTTTTAGAAATTTTATTTTGAAAAGTAAAAGCAAGCAAGAACAAAAATCAGAAACAAAGAAAGAAACAGGGCAACATACAACAGTATATATGTTACAGATTTTCAAACTAAGAATAGCCGGTTAACAATGGGTTGATATATTATCCATTTTATTGTCAAATCTCTTGTTCAGATTATCAGATACAGATATATACAATTGGACATAGGGCTGGATATTACCACTTGCTTTCAAAAAACCTTAATTTTTTGTTCTTATCTCCTTTTCTTTTTCCTTCCAGGTTTAGAAAGCAAGGACTTGTCTGTAGATGTATACAAATAGGTATTTCTCCAATAACGTGCTTGCTCTGCCTGTCTCAGAATCACATTGCCTGGGCAGTGCACTGCCTCAGTAGTGCCTCAGACATGTGGAATTAGAACACTAGAGCCTTGGCCATTTTCACAAGCACCTAAATGTAGAAAAAGACTTGAGAACCACAGAACTAGAGGTAGGAGGGTTATTGTGATTAAAGAAAAATGACATAGAAGGAAAAAAACATTCAGGGTTCTTATTAAGCATGCTGGAGGATGGTATTAAGCATGCTGGCTTTCAAGATGGGCTGGCCTGGGCTGGCCTGGGTTGGCCTGGGCTGGCTCTTGCTTCTACTGAATTCCAGGCAAGAATTCTAGAATATATTGTTAGCATAGACCTAAGTTTTGTTAACTGTTCATGTATCAGTACTGCATGATAGGGTATCAAATAATACCTTAAATGTTTGTATTAATTTCTTATTGCTGCTTGCATTCCTTGGCTCATGGCTACATCAGACCTCATCCAAGCCAGCACATTCTTCTGATCTCTGTCTCTCTGATTTCTGATTCACTCATTCATCTTCTGCTGCTTGGGTTCCTCTTCTGTTTAATGGAGTTTCTATAGGGATTAGTGGAATAATGACTGTCAATGTGTAGTAACTAGTTCTTACTATTGTTAATAGTGTGCTCCTAATTATCCTAGAATCAATCTACCTATAAAGAAATGGCTCATGCACACACATTAAGCCTTTAAAATTTCCTTCTTAGGAACTGGGGAGATGGCTCAATGGAATAAGCACTTCCCTGGCAAGTGCAAGGGCCCAAGTTCAATCCCCAGTCTTGCTGGTACTTTGTCAGTAGGAGTATAGACTTAATTACATGCAGGGGACCTTATCAGGTTTTTTTTTTTTTTTCAGAGGAAGACAAAAAGTTTATCCTGTGTTCCGTACTTTCTATCAGCTGAACCAGCTTGAACTCCTCCTCCTTAGGGATCCCTGCTTGCTTCTTGTGGTACCACTTGCGGCAGTGTACGCATACTACATTCTGGTCACATAGGTGTAGGTTGTGGACAATCATCAGAATTATTCCAAGCACTCCTTATCACCGTTTCTGAAGAGGTTTGTATCAGGAGTTAGTAAAGAAAATAGAACAAATCTATGTATGTTAAGCAGGTAAGAATTTAATATAGGGAATTATATACTACTTCTAAAACTACTAGGAGGACCTGAGAAGCAGGAAGTAATGATGACAATATTGATTTTAGCAATCTGGCAGGGAACTCCACTGTCGTAGACTGGCGACTCAAAACTGCAAGTCTGAGCTCAGCCCCACCTGCCTCTTGATGCTGTCTCTGAGGCCCTGTTTCCCCCCCAGAAATGGCCAGAGGAAGATGATCTTGGCTTTGCTCCCATTTTCCAAATCAAATGCTTGTGTATCCAATTATAAGAGCCCAAATGACAGCCTGGAGTCTGGCTTCACTGAGTACGGAAAACGTCGACTGTTGTTTTTCAACCTCTGTTGTAGGCAAGAGTAGAAAATGGGTTGGGAATAGATGCTGAAGAGCAGTGAGCCATATCTCAGCCAGTCCCTCTCTAGCAACTTCCTGTTCTGTTCACGCCTTGGAGGGTTTGGAAGAGGGATGTCCTGTAAGGTAGGCTTTGAGAACATTTAACAATCTTCCCATTTATATGTCAGAAGAAGCTGCTTTGTATTGAAAAGCTCCTTTGGGGCAATTTCCCTCTTTAAGTATTAGATGATGGAATATATTTTTTTAATAAATCCATTAGGTACTTCAGTGTGGATTCAAAATATTGCAGGCTGACATGGTGCATTAGAAGTTGCCAACAGAAGGGTTAGTGTGAGTCTGAAACATGGTAAGTGCTCAATAAATATGTTTCTTTTTCTAAAGTGTAACTTGACAGACCATGGATTTTCCTTGATGCAAATGTTGAGTCTGATAAATAAGTCAAAATGCAAACAGCTAATTTAAATAGTGAGAGAGTTCTCAAAGCAGAGTATGGTAGGGATTAATATCAATGTTCTCATTCAGAGTGCTTTCCTTTTCTAGTCCCCATATCTGCCTACTGGAGATGTAAATGCAATTTGGTTTGGGGCCATCCCAAGTCCATGTAGCCGTATTTCAGTTTCAGGGAACCTGTCCATTCCACTATGCCACTTAGCTTTGGCCACACTAGCCATTCCCCGGGTATGATCTTGGCCATGGTTGCAACTTCGGAACCTTCTAACACAGCCTTGGGAAATATTAAAATGAAATAAAATAATGAAAGAGCAAAGTATGGCAAGCTCAGTTTTATTTGTTTCTCAACAGCAAAGGACAATTTTGAATTAAATATTGGAATTGTATGATGTGAAACAGGAAATGACGACTCTGCACAAACTGAATTTTTTTGCACTTAAATACGCACAAGTAGGGCCAGTGAGATAGCTCAGTGGAGTTCGACTTCCAACACCACATGATGCAGCGGCTCCACCCCGGGCATGCTGAACCAGCTACCGAGGCCAGGCATGGTGGTGCACTCCTACAATCCCAGCTCTAGGAAGGCTGAAAGCAGGTGGATCACTGTGAGTCTGAGCTGCATAGTGAGACCCTCTACCAAATACATTAAAAAAAATACAGGCATAACACTGATCAATTTTTTATTTTTTACTTTTGGTGGAACCAGGGATTGAACTGAGGCCCTTGGGCTTGCCAGGGAAGCACTTATCCCTCTGAGCCACCTTCCCAGCATCAACACTGATCAATTTGGAAGCATGCAGGTAAGCAAAAGAACCTTTTATTTTTGGATTAGGAACATTACACTCTCATCACACTGGTTTACATAGATCAATATCACCTAAAATACGTATAAAGTGTGATTTTTATTTAATTATTTCTACTCCTTTGTGGAATGAAATGGATATTATTAAAGTACATTATGTAAATGTAGTTTGCATAATAACTATTTAACTATAAAGATGTCTTTTTAATCCCGTATGTAAGAAAATCTCGAACTAAACAAAACTGGTTTTACAGTTTAAAATGAGGTGCAAATTTAGAATGTGGCAATGAACTGACAGAGCCCCCAGCAGAAATGCTGGGCTGGATTCGGTGTGCAGAATGCTCTTCGTGGCTTCTCCAGCTCAGTGGGGTGTTTGGACCGTCCTAGCACATCTGGCCCTGTGCCAAGCAATTGAGGGGTGCATATTTTCTTGCAAATTGAATGAAACACCCTAAGCAAACCCACCCATGGAAGGTCTCAGGAACAGCTGGGAGAAATTAAATGGCATTTAGTCCTGTATTGGTAATGGCAAGGAGTCAAGAGTTCCACACCAAGATGCATGCAATTTACAACACACATGATTAGGGCAGGAGGTTCACTCTCACTATGGATATGAATGATTCATTTTCCTATTAAAAAATCCTGAAGGTGCATTTTTGTCTCTATGCTCAATTTTTTTGATACTGAGGTAATTCTCGCATGTTTACACAAGAATGAGAAGGACTGCACATTTAGGTCGTAGACTCTGATGTCTCACACAACTAATTCAATGAAAATGTCCTCGAGTATCTACCCTCACATTCACTAATAATGAGCTAATGATTTCATGTGACACTTTGAGCCCTAGATTTAGAAAGGTTTAATGTTATATAAAAATAGTATTTTCCTCAAATAAATCTGTAAGATGACCTAGAAGATTAAAAGTGCTAATAGCCATGAATGTTGTGGGAAGAAAAAACTTATGAACTGAGAATCACCTTATCAGATAAAATCTTGCCATTATCTCTAGGAATTCAGGATGTATAGTGTCAGGTGAGAAGAGCCATTCAGAGGATGCAGGTGAACAGGGAACCCCAAACAAAACTCATGTATTTTTGCCAACAGAAATTTAGTTTTAGAATTTTTTTTGAATTTGTTTCTTAATTTTTTTAAAAAATGTATTTGGTTCAGGGTCTCACTATGCAGCTCAAAGTCATAATGACCCTTCTGCTTTCAGCATCCCCTGTCTTGGTGGGCAGCTTGGCATGCCTGGGACAGGGTTACGTAGCAGGTAGTACCTGGGATTGAACCCGAGTTCTGGAGCTTGCCAAGCAGGTGCTTAGATAGCTGAGCTATCTTGCCTGCTCTAGATTTGGAATTTGGACCAGCAAAGATATAAATTATTCAGCAATCCATGTGGGATAACTTGGAAAATATTAAATTTCAATTTTTATTTCTTGTACCTGTCCGTCAACCCAAATGAGTTAAAGGTTTAAGCATGTAAAAATCTGCAAAAGGCTTGACAAGAATGTAGGAGAAATTTTTCATGTGTAACATTTGGAAGTAGGCAACACTTCCCAAACATAACCTCAAAACCTGAAACTGTAACATCACTTCATTTGATTCTACAAAATTAAAATAGTTCGTGGGGAAAGAAAAACAAATTCCTATATACATGGAAAAAGATGCATATTCTTGTAATTTAGAAAATATAAATTAAGCATAAAAAGAAATGTGTTGCCTATTAGACAACCTTTAAAATTTCAAAAGAAATATTGATAAGGACAAAAGAAACATTTTCAGAATAGGAGACTTTGAACAAAGCATAATATGACATAATTTTTATAAAGAAAATTTGATAAAATCAGTCAGATTTTTAAATGCACATGAGATTTGCTTAACAATTCCACTTTGATATTATGAGGAAAGTATGCCAAGAAATTCATTGTAGCATTGTATGTATGGAGAAAACTATAATGGAAAAAAAAAATGTCCAGCAATGAGTACAGGTCAAATTATTATGTACGCATGTGGTACAATGTATGTGGCCCTTTAGTAAAAACTCATGAAGGATACGGAAAAATTTTGGTTTTGTGCTCCAGGTGCACATATACATTAAATATATGACATATACTCTATGTATCGCATATTTAAGTATACGGATATATAATTTTTTTTGGTGAGAACTGACCTAGAACCTAACCATTCATTCTACCTCTGAACTACATCTCCAGCCCCTATGAGATAGAATATGATCCAGTTACTACAAAAAGCATGTAGTACTATATTTTAAAAATCACAAGACAGGTAAGCAGAAAAAAATCATGATATGGCAAATTCTTACAGATACTGAATAAAAAATGGTCATATGTGAGATGAATGTAGCATATGTATATATTTTTTCCTGAAAACTGTTAATAGTAATTATTTTGAGGTTTTAGAGTTGGCAGCATGTGTGTGTGTGTGTGTGTGTGTGTGTGCGCGCACGTGAGTGCGCATGTGTGTTGAGAGTAGAGAGCAATTAGTAGAAAATAACTGTGGAAAGGTTGATTTGAGACACGGTGATTTGTTTTGAATACCAAGTAATGGATTTTGAATTTGCATATAGACAATAGTTAACTATTATATGTTTTTGATTTTATTTTGAATAAATGTATCCATATAGTTCAAAACTAAAAAAAAATTAAATGGCATATACTGAAAAGTTTTCTTTTCATTTTTATCTTTCCTTTTCCCAGCTCATAGTTTCAACAAATGTTAAAATATTTTATATACTAATACACATTTAAAAAAACCTTAATCTTAGGATTTGAAGGTTTTTCCTCATTAGTACATAGATAGGTACTCATTTGCTATGAATGTGTTTATTGTAAATGTTTGTGATTATTTTCACAACTACAATACATTGTACATTGTTATTAACAATAGTGTCCACTTTGTACAATAGATGTCTTGAATTTATTATTTCTGAGAAAATGAAATTTTTTTAATCCTTGGACCAATATCTCCCCAGCTCCTGGTAACTACCATCCTACTCTGTTTCTATGAGTTGAACTTTTGTAAATTATACATATGAGTGAAATAATGTGGTATTTATCTTTCCATAGTGCCTTCCAGATTCATCCATATTGTTACCAATAGAATTTCCTTCATTTTAAAGGAGAAATGTTCTTTTGTTTTGGTACTGGGAATTGAACTCAGGACCTGGACCTTGCCAGGCAGGTGCTTATGCTGATAAGCTATGTACCCAGCCAGCTAAGTAGTATTCTGTTGTATATAAATATCACAGTTTAAAAAAGCATTCTTCCACTGATAGATTCTTTGGTGAATTGTCTTATGTTGTTTATTATAAATAATGATATAATAAACATAGGAGTAGATTTACTTCTTTAGCATACTGATTTCATTTTTTTGGATATTATATTAGTCAACTTCCTTTTTGTTCCCCCATGTATTTAGTACAGGGTCTTACTACAGAGATCGGACTAGTAGTGATTCTCCTGAGATTACAGGAGCTCGCCACCACGCCCAGTTTCAGCGTGCCCTGGGGGCGACTGCTCTCTGTTTAACCAGGCTGTAGTCCACTGAGCAATCTGGCCAGCCCTATATTAGTCAACTTTCTAATCACTGGGGACGCAATACATCACACCCACAACTTGAAGGGTTTTATTTATTTATTTTTTTTAGTATTGGAAATAGAACTAAGGCCCTTGCATTTGTGAGGCAGGTTTTTATGCCATTGAACTAGATCCCCAGCCCCAGAGAGGTTTAATGATCCAGTTTCAGAGGATCCAGTTAGTAGGTGACTGACTCCAAGGTAGAAACATCAGCAGAAGGGTGTGGTGGAGCAGAGGCCTGGTTTAGGACAGCCTAGAAGCAGAGCAGGGCAACAATGTGTAATGCGTTAACTCACATTTTAGGCTATAGATGTAAATCTTGTGCTTTCTGTTGTAAATGTATCACCCACAGTACTAGGTTGCTTAGTAAATAGGGCCAGTTAAGGGCTTTAACTTCTTGTAACCTCGGGCCTTGCAAGGCTGCCTGCAGGTATTCAGGTGCAAATTCACCAGAAACTGAAACAAAAGTCTCCGAAAACTTAGTTTGAGTAGTGGTCCACAATGACTCTGAAAGCATTTTTTTTTTGTGTCAGACAATGTATATGCTTGTCAAACTCAATGTGGTTCCAAGTTTAAAACCCCTCCCTGCTTCCTGGGCAGGACGCCTTTCGGTCCTCTCCTGAGTGAGAGCTGACCGTGTGGCCCTGAACTCAGTAATAAACGGCTTTCTAAATTGCAGTCTGGCTGATCTGGTTCCTATTCTGAGTGACCCATAACACAATGCCCAAAAAGAACGAGCCAAGGACCATGTGTATCCAAGGCTATGTCTACATGACCCTCTCAGAAACACCCAGTAGTGTGCTTTACTAATCCTCTGAGGGGCTCCTGAGCTGATCAAGTTGACAATCAATCCTATTACACGTATATACTCAGTAGTGGGATTGCTGGACCACATGGCAGTCTTAGTTTTAAATTTTTAAGGAACTGCAACACGATTTTCCATAATAGTTACACAGATTTAAATTCTGCTAGATAGCATATAAGGGATACCTTTTCTCTACACCCTTGTCAGTAATTGCTCTCTCCTCTTTTTGAAGTGCAAGGTAATATTTCACTGTGGATTCATTTTGGACTTTCTGATGGTCTGTAATGTTAAGCATTCCTTCCAACACCTGTTGGTCATTTGCATTTCTACAAGTACTTTGCCTATTTTAAAGGTAGAATTCTTTTTTTTTTTTCTTTCTTACTATTGAGTTGTTTATACACCCTTGAACCTGTGATGGGTGGGACTTTCATAATTCATGGCTATTATCTATTTGCATCCTCCTGAAGGCAGAAATCTGAAGTACGGTTCCTGTTACTGTCATTGTTCCCCTGCTCTGCTTCCCTGCCTTCAGGAATTAAGCAGCTTCATTTGTCCGTGCCTCTCCACAATGATGCTTTTGCCTTGCAGTCAGCCAAAGACTCCAAGGGCTCCATGGGCCAAATCCTTACAGTCATAAGAAACTTAAACCTCTTCTCTTCAAGTTGTGAGTGTCACACAGTATGTCCCAGCAACAGGAAAGCCGACTAATACAAGGTCATTCTGTTCATTTTTTTTTTTTCTTTTTCTATTTTGCCTTTTGTTGCCTGTGTTTTTGCATTTATATCCAAAATATAATTACCTAAACCAAGGTTATGGAACTTCCTCTGTGTTTGATTCTGACAGTTTTATACTCTGGGGAGTTAGACATACATCTTTAATTTTTTTTTGTTTGTTTGTTTGTGTTTGTTTTTGTTGGAACCGGGGATTGAACTTGTTTCAGGCAGCCAAGTTAGATAGAAATATCACAGGCAGTCAGACAGGGGCAGGCCCTCGAAGGACTTAACACAGAGGAAAATACCTTACAGCTGTGGGAGGGACCGATGCTCCTGCTGTGAGCCAGACCTAAAGGCCAAACAAATGCTAACCTCCCTGAAGATTAGCACCAGGATTGATATTCTAAATACCTTGAAAGAGCCCAAGTAAGTCACGAGCCCAACCCCCAAAAGGAAGAGACCCTGTCCCCTAATTCACGCCCTCTTATCCGTGACTCACTTTCTCTAATCAAATCCCATTGGTTGACCATAGTTTTGTCCCACCCCACATCCACCTAAGTGAGTTCCCATTCTGTCCACCTTAGCCCCGTGTGGTTTTACACTGTAAAAGTCCGTGGAAGAGAGCTTCCTGGGGAACAATCCACTGGGGGGGGGGGGGGGTGGCTGCCCTCCTGTCCCTCTCTCAGTCGGGAGCTTTCTTTCCTTCAATAAATATATTCTGCTCATAATCTCTAATTGTTCTTGGTTTTAGAGAACAAGAACTCATCTAGGTCAGGTCAGTAGATCTTTTTTCCCTATGTCATTTGAAGGTTTCCTATATCATTTGGAGGTCACTCACCCAAGATCAGTTTTTCTCCCTGTATCAGACTCAGACTCTTGAGCTTGCCAGGGAAGCACTTATTCCACTGAGCCATCTTCCCAGCCCTCTTCTTTTTTTTTCTTTAATCCATTTTGAGTTGATTTTTATATATAGTGTGAGGTAAGGGTCTAATTTCATTCTTTTTCATAGAAGTGTACAGTTTTCACAACAACATTTTTTAGGTACTGGGATTAAAGGCTCAGAGCCTTTGCACTGAGCTGCATCACCAGCCCAGCCCTTTTCTTATATTCTATTTTGAAACAGTGCCTTCCTAAGTTACTAAATTCCCCAGGCTGGGCCAAACTTGTGATCTTCCTGCTTAAGCCTCCCAGGATCACTCCCAGGGATTACAGGTGTACACCTCTGTGCCTTGTGTCTCGACACCTTTTATTGCAGAGACTGTCCTTTCTTTGTTGTGTGTTTTTAGAACCTTTGCCAAAAAAATCAATTTCTCATCATGTAGGAATTTATTTCTCAATTCTGTGTTGAGCTCTATTGGTTTATGTGTCTGTTTTTATGTTAGCACCAACCTTTTCTGTTTACTATAGCCTTGTAGTATATTTTGAAGTGGGTCTTAGAAGGAATTAGGTTGAGAAGGAATGTAAGCTGACATAATAAAGACTATATACGACAAACTCACAGCTAACAACACAGTGGTGAAAATTTGAGAGTTTTCCTTTAAGATTAGGGAAGAGACAAAGATGTCTCTTGCCGCCTCTACTGTGCATTGCACTGAAAACCCCAACTAGAGCATCAGATAGGAGAAAGTAAATACAAGGCTCCTAAACTAGAAAAAAAAATACTAGAATGGAAAGGATTTGTTTGCGGCCAACATGATTTCCTATATAAAAAACCTTGAAGCCCTCATCACAAAACTGTTAGAACTAATGAATTCAGTAAAGTTGCAGGATACAAATCAACATATACATAAAAAATTAGTAGCATTTCTATGTACTAACAGTGAATTCTCCAAGAAAGAAATTAAGAAAGCAATCTCACTTACAATGGCTACAAAGATAAAATAAATACAAATAACCAAGGAAGTGGAAGATATGTATACTGAAAGTCATAAAAGATTGAGGGAATAAGAATCTAAAGACATAAACAAATGGAAAGCTTTCTATGCTCATGGATGAGATTTAATGTTGTTAAAATGCCGACTTTATTCAAAGCAGTCTACAGATTCAAGATAATCCCTATAAAAGTTCTGAAGGTAATCTTCACAGAAATAGAAAAAATAATATTAAAATTTGTATGGCTCAGGGCTGGGGAGATGGCTTAGTAGAATAAGTGCTTTCTTGGCAAGTGCAAGGGCCTGAGTTTAATCCCTAGTTCCTAAAAAAAATTAAAAAAAAAATTCATATGGAATCACAAAATATCCCAAATAGCCAAAGAAGAATAAAGCTAAAGGCATCACAATTCGTGACTTGCATTAATATTGGTTTAAAAAGTACTGCATATGGATTACAGGATGCTTCAGTATCACCTTATATTTTGTATCCCAAGTGAGT
>PVKA01018694.1:14386-43463 GCA_004027165.1 Ctenomys sociabilis
TTGATCTTTTTTTTTTTTTTTTTTTTTTTTTTTTTTTTTTTTTTTTTTTTTTTTTTTTTTTTTTGGCAGAGCTGGGGATTGAACTCAGGCCCTTGCACTTGCAGGCAAGCACTTATTCTACTGAGCCATCTCCTTGGCCCCATAAAGCACCCAAGTTCTAAAGATAACTAGGTTTTCAGAGACTCTGGTTGCTCGTCTTGTTTTTCCTTTTGTTTTACTTACCATCTTTACAGGAAAACAATGAGGTTCCTCCATCCTGCAAAAGGAAAAGAAAGGAAGAAAGAAAAGAAAAGAAGGGAGAAAAAAAGACCAGATGAATGAGCCTTAGCAACAACTTTCAGCCTGGGGTTTGAAATATGATTTAGAAACACAAAAGTCAGTAAGCTAGTTGTTTACTTTGGATCAAGTGGCAGATTATTATACCTAAGGCAACATATGTGAAAAGCTCTTTGGAAGTTAAATTTGTTTTACTATAATAACAAGCGTTTTTATCTTTCCTTACCCATAGGCAAGTGAAATATTTTTCTGTAGTCAGGCTGGGACAGGAGACATTTCCAGATAAATTACCTTTTACTACACTCTTGAGAAATATTCATGTTGCTACATAGAAACCTGCCAGGAGACACTATTTCGTTGATCGTTGAAGAACACAGGAAAAAAAAATTGAAAGAGTCATGTCTAATGCAGTAGTCATTTAGATAAAAGGGTGGAGTGTTTTACATTCAGGTATAAGATATTATTTTCAACGAGGGATTCAGATAGATTGACAAGTTCTATGGTGGAAATAAAAAATTGAAATAGTGGGAAAATGTCATTTCTCATTTAACAGAATTTTGAAATGTGTGTTTAGCAGGAGGCTTAAAATGTGGTCATCCTACTATAGCAGCAGTGCAAAATGTGGTCATCCTGTGTAGTTATAACACAACCTATAGCCATGCTGAGATTTTGCACTCCTTTGATTTAATCTTCTCTTTGCTGTCAGACTACCAGCTCATTAGTATTTAAATAAGCTCATAAATATTTCTTGGAAATTCACAGTTGCTTAAGCTTCACTTCTATTCATCCCTGTGTTCTCCTTCTTTGGTCTTATGCCTTTGTGTCTTAGGCAGATGCATTGTAGGAGGGTGGATCTCATTATATATTAATTTTAATGATATATAGTGATGAAAAAGGAAAGGAGGAAGCTCTGTTAGAGGATAAAGATGAGAAACAGAGAAAGGATGTACAAGGATATTTTATTGCATTTCCCTTATACAAATACAATTATCTCATGATGGACCAAGGAAGTCTATATAAAATAAGAACAGCCCAACAGTGTATGCCAAGGCAATTTGATCTTGATTGAATGTTTCTTTCACATACTCTATAAAAGCTTTGAAACACAGATGCAACGTTTCATTAAGGGTAGATCCTGGATGTTCCCACTGGGGAGATGGTTGCATGGTTACAAAACCTCTTCTGTTCAGCCTCTGTGCTGTAATTCTAATTATAAAATAATGATGACAGAGAGGGGCTAGTTCCATTATGATGTTCTGCATAGTAAGTCTTAACATTCTGCCAGAGTTGAACACTACTATTCACATTCAATGCCAATGTCAATTCTTTTGAGTGTGAATAAAATGTATGACAATGACAATCAAAGAAAAATAAATATATCCCATGTCACATAGTTGCAATTTAAGGGGTTGTGGATTGTAAGTGATGCTATTTTATATGTCCCTAAGAAGGAAAAAAAATGTTACCATTTAAACTGTACTGCACTGTAAGTACACCCTGACTACAGATGTGCAGGACTGTGAAATGTTTTCATTTGAAGAAAAAGCTATAATAGAAAGAATAAAGGCTACTTGGTGGCCAAAGGATTTGAAAGAAGGCTGAAAAGAGTCCATATCTCTTTGGCAGGAACACCTACTCTAAGATGCAGTGACTTTTCCAATATTATACACCTAAGTGTATAATATTTACAGAGCACAGAGAAAGTAAGCTTTTGGAGCAGACCTTGATGTGTGCTCAGGAGGGGGGACTCTACAGGGCCTTGTCACTGGTGGTCTTATGTCATTTGATCTTGTTCCAGAGTTCTAGAAATAAACTTTAGGATAAAAAGAGTGAGCTGCCAAACCCAAGGAAATTAAGGCACAATTTTGGTCTAAGAAGCATCCGATATTACTGAGTAGAATCTAGAAAACTTGGCATTAAAGGCCTCATAAAATCTAAAGTAAAGATTTTAAAAGTCCCTCGCATCCCATTTTCTGCATTTCTATGTAACCTGTACTTCTAACAAACTTAATTATTGGACTTTCTTAAACCTATCATGTTTCAATCTCCTATCTTTGTTGGTCACAGAGTTTCTCAGCCTGGGCACTACTGACCTTTTGGGTTGTAAATTCTTTTGTCCAGGAGCTGTCCTGTGCATTGCAGGGATTTTTTTAGCAGCATCCCAGGACACTATCCATTAGATGCCATTGGCCCTTCTGCCCAGCTAAAACCAAAATGACAACTAAAAATGTTTCAGATGTTACCAAATGACACAATCACCAATGAGTGAGAACCATTGTCTACATCATGTTGGCGTAGCAAAAGTGTACAAATGTTGGCATCCAAGGAAGGTGAGCTTGAGTCCTACATCTCTGGGATGAACATCTAACTTCTTTTGTCACTCAGGCCACACCCATTTTTCAACAGCATGGCATTTCCTACCATAAATAGACTTGAGGCTTTGGAGATGGTGTCATGTTTATCAGTCTCTGTGGTGGATTAATTAATAGCTTGTAACACCCAGCTGAACTGAGTAACTCTGGGTGTTGAGAGCCAGCCTGGGTGTGGAGCACCGACCTGAGGAATACTGGCAACAGCATAAAAAGAGAACTGAAGGGGAACATGGTGTGCTGTTGATTCTCCTGGAGAAGCTTGTGGTGCAGGACTTCCCGAGATGAACTCAGCTGTTCTTATCATTGGAGGAGCTCAGGGCCTTGCTATTGTCAGGGAGTCTTAGTGCTTACCTTGACCATTGCTTTCTTGGCTCCAGGGCAGATCCCTCAGCCTGCTGGCACAGACCCTTCATCCCATCCAATCTGATGGTGCGCACTTTCTAGCTTCCACCACTGGCCTTTGGGTCTTCCCAGTGCAGATCCTTGATTCAGATGTGGATGAGACATTGTCCTGGCCTCTAGGCCCCCAGTTGGATTCATGGAAGACACCGCCGTGGGATCCAGGCCCTCAGCTGGATTTTTTGATTCTCTAGTGTGTGGACAGATCTCCCATGCTCTCTGCATTTGATGCTTTAGGTGAATATTATAAATTAATCCTATAAATTATATGTCCTGTATTAAATGCATTTCCTTGTAAACCCTGACTATAGTACTCTCCAAATGTGGAGTTGAGCTAAATCTCATTCTTTCTACCATTATTTTGACCATCTTGAGCAGAATGATGGCAGAACAGGAAAAAAACCGGAGTGAATTGACTCCTAACTGAAAAGGCCAAGTCATTTTTATTTTCCTTGTAGCTGTCCTGACTCCTGTCCTTATTTTGTTTTGGGTTTCTTCTTCTTTTTTTAAATCTTTTATTTATGTATTTGGTACAGTGTCTCACTATGCAACTCAGACTTCTAATGATCCTCTTGTCTCAGCCTCCCCAGTGCTGGGATTATAGGTGTTGTGTAACCATGCCTGATTTCGGTGGCCAGCATGGCATGTGGTCCTGGGGATAGAACCTGGGTCCTTGCGCTTGCCAGGAAGGCACTTAGACTGCTGAGCTATCTCCCCAGTCCTGGGTTTCTTTTTCGATTTGGATTTCTAAACTTCTATCTTCTGTGTACCTTCACTGTCCCTCCAAGAAATGACCCTTGTGTTTATGAAAATGAAGTATAAAAAGTAAAGCCACATTAATATGCCGAACTGTAAAAAGCTCAAGTCAACAACTTTGGACATTGCCAGTTTTACAGAAAACCCACTACTATTATGGACTACTGAACTAAATTGGGAGATTCTGCTGAATTCAAGCACCTACAGTATTTAAACGACAATGGAATGCCCATCTCTGACAAAACTAACCAAAAAGGTGGGATAGAAATGAACTACCCTTTTGTATCTGTATACTCAAAATAGTTAGGATAGACATACAGCTCTATTCTCTTAACTCAAGGAGTAGAGAAGTTTGTTATAATAGTGTTTGAGACAAGATATCATGTCTGCATCTTGTACAGTGAATAACCACTAAGACAACAATATGCAATGTATTAATTATTGAAAATGTGCCAGTAATCAGTTGTAAAACTGTCTCATTGATATTTGTTTCTCAATAAAATTATTATTATTATTATTTTTTTTCCGCAAAGCTTTATTGCAGAGGGGCTCAGTCCTTGGCAGCTGCCTTCCTCATGGCGGCCAGCACATTGCTCAGCTCCTCAGCTTCCTCTTGGCGTGGATGTGTGTCCCCACCCTTTTCTTGATGAACTTAAAGGTGCGCTTGTCTTTGGGGACCTTGAGCAGCTCCATGGCGCAGCGCTCATAGGGGGGCGAGCCACATACCTCCCGGATCATGTCCCGCACGAACTTGGTGTGTTTGGTGAGATGTCCGCGACGGCGGCTGTGCCTCGGCTTGCTCACATTCTTAGTCACCTTGTGGCCCTTATTGAGGCCCACAGCCATGGGATAGTGGAGGGGTGTGGCTACTCTTCTTCAATGGTTGCTGTGGCGGAAAGCTAAAATTATTTTTAATAAATAGAAATAAACAAACTCTTGAGACCACAAGTTCTCTGAAATTATAGTTTTTATTGGGCTGTTATGTAGACCTGCCAGAAAGAAAGGATCAGTCGGGGGGCAAAGTTCTGAAGCCCCCAGTAGCAAGTGTTGGTAGCACTTCGAAAAAGTCTGCCAAATCTAAAAAGCCAGGACATCATATGGGGAAAATTTGGCAAAGGAAGGTGTAACTTGTGTACAATGAACCTACATTGGCTATAGTTGAGAGAGGCAGGACTACATGAGATGGGGGCAGCCTGGGACAGGAGGGCAGCCCATCGGGAGTGGTAATTGCTGTTTCTGGATTATTTGGGGTTGGAAGCAGGATGTGTTGGCACCTACGGGGTCTGCCTTTCAAGGATGTAAGCTGGTCTTCTGCCCCTTGTGGCCTATCGCTCATTAACTGATTATTCTACCCATTCTCCTCTCTTCCGTCCTCTGGCCCTTTGTAATTGAATATAGGAAATCTGCAGAAATTTTCTTTAAGGCTAATTATGCCAGAGTCATTTTCTCCTGGTTACCTGTAAAAGATGCTGCTACTGACCAGCCTTGTGCTTTGAATCGGTCTTTCTCCGTCTCATAACCTATGTTTCTGTTCTGCAAATTGAAAATGAAAGCTATTTACCTTTCATACTTACAATAGGTGCTCCTTCTACCCTCGCTGCCTCTTTAAATCCCATCTACCCTTTCTCAGGAGAGGTTCTGGGTTGAATCCTGGAGGTGAATGAGGCAAGGCCCCTGCCCTTACTGGACTCACTTTCTTCCTCTGTTGAAATTAATGGCAGGACTCAGACAACACAACAAAGCTTTAAGAAACCTATTCTGAGTAGAAACAGTCTGGGCAGGTCAAACAGGACTCTGGCTTTTGTCCTCAGCAGGCCTCCAGATCACTTCATTTCATGCTTACTCCTTGCTAATGGCTTCCCTGCTCCTTTTCAGCACGGAATGTGGTGCTGCAAGAAGGAAGAGAGCCCTCCCATCAAGGAGCTTAATGCATTCATTATTCTCCATCTCAGCCTGGTAGAAGCTGCTGAAGTGTCTGAGATCCTGTGGTACTGCTAGGTTAGCAGCAGGAGAAAAAAAAAAATCAGGGTCTGCATTTTCTGTTTCTCATCTGACAAACAAGGTCAGGTACTGCTTTGAACAATCCAATTCCAAGAGCCCGTGACACACAAAGAAACAGAGGGGAAGGTTTTCCAGAAAGGCTGGTGGTTAGGGCTACGGGAGGTTTAAGTTTTCAGCTTTTGTTGTGAGAGAGAGAAGTCCCTCTCATCCCAAGCTTCCCCTTTTCAGAGTTGGGTAAAAGGATCCGGGTGAAAGGCCCTTTTGTCCTGCTTGGCTCCATGCACTGAAGTGCCAGGTGCAGGGCTCCGTTCCCAGGGGAACTGGAACGTCATTGCCTCGGATGTTTGTGGCTGTTACTTTTCCTTTTTATTGTTGTTGCCTCTGAGAACTCTGAACCTTGAAGCAGATGAAAGAGAAAGTTGTGCAAGTGGATGGAAGAAATAGTGGTCTGGAGGTCAAGGCTGAACAGAGGGTGTTTCAGAGCGGAGCTTGAGGCCACGCAGAACCTTAGCTTTGAAGACTTGCGGGGTCCTTGGTCTTCCTCCTCCCCCACCTGTGATCCCTGTACATGGAGGGCAAGTTGTGTCCTCAGGCACCTTTCTGTTTCTATAAACCTTCTGTCTATAACTCTCTAGGGCTAAACTTTTTCAAATTACATAGCTTATATCATCCTGGTTTCTGAAACAAGAGGATAGCATTTACTAGAGATAGTTGGTGAGACCAAATCTTAGGTCCTAGGGCAAAACCTACTCCTCGTTTGGTTAAATTACTAATCACCAAACACACTGCTTTCTGTAGACTGGTTTCCTTCATAAATGTTTAATGAAATATTGGAAGCTTTCTTAGCCAGAGAAGTGCAACCTCAGGACTGACCTCAGATGTTCTGTGGGCTGTGTTGACTTGATGTTTGCAATGCACTCTGCATTGACAAGGTTGAGGATGATCTCCCCTGTCATCCCCAAACTTAGCTTTTTACACTTCTTTCTCTTGGTGATGGCCATCATCCATACAGCCTCCCACCAAGGCACCTGGCAGTTACTGCTGCACACACGCTGTATCCTCCTAATAGTCTGCAGGCCAACAACTCTTGCACACTTCCCAAGGCTGTCATCTGCTCCCTAGCCCCACTGCTACTCCCTTTCTTCAGGACTCTCTTGTGTTAGGATTTCTACTGAGAAGCGGAAGACAACTTCTAATAATACAGATCAACCCAGAGTCTCTCACTACTCACAATACTGTAGCAGGAGGAAAGAAAGTTCAAGGCCAGACTGGGTAATTTAACAAGACATGGGCTCAAAAGAAAAAAAATGGGGTGATAGCTCAGTGGCAGAGCATTTTCCTAGGAAGTGTGAGCCCCTCAGTTTAATCTCCAGTACTATGACCAAAACCCAAACAAAAAACCCCAAAGTAACTTTCTATAATATCATCCTCAAATCCTAGTCCCCTCCTGAAGATAAACATTATTGTTAGATTTTTTATATGTGATTTTTTAATATTTATAGCATTTCAGATATAAAAAATATACATACAGTAGTATATAATTTACTCACATAAGTGTCCTACATGAAATAGTCTGTCTTGATTTTACTCAGGGAGATAGCTCAGTGGAATAAGCACTTCCCTGGCAAGCACAAGGGTCTGAGTTCAATCCCTGGTTCCGCCAAAAAAAAAAAAAAAAAAGGTAGTCTTGATTTTACTCAGTAAGTATCTTGAAGATATGCATGCCAGCATAAAAAAACCTCTCTGTCTTAATCTGTAAAGTATCCCAGCATGGAGAACATCTGTTCTTTTGCCAGTGCCTTGGTAAGCCACTTCTGCAGGCTGTCCATGTAGCTTTCCTCCTCCCTTTTGAGGGGGACAGTGATCTAGCTGGGCCATATGATGTCAGAAGAATGGCCAAGGGATGGGTTCAGTGCCCCTATCTGGGCCAATAAGTGGCACAGCTGATACTTTTGCTGTTTGCACTGCTGAAGCCATCTCAGGCCTCAGGTCTATATCCTGTGAGTCTGGAATGTTCCAAGAGCCGCTCCATCACTTGCAGCAACCTTCCTCAGTGAGTACACTGGAACTTGATTTCATCTTACTGATTCTTGTGTCTCCTGTATTTTACGGATTCTTTGCAATATCTAGGCAGCATTATTTGTTGCTTTGCTGGTCCATTTTAGATTTCTAACACTAACTCTGCTGTCATTTATGTTATATAAAATCTTACATATATAGCCTTGTAATCATCTATTTACTTATCTCTGCACTGCAGTCTTCTCAGACAGACAATAACTAACATCTATATGTCTGGCATTTGATATCATTTCTAAATGCTTTTTGTGTGACTAAATGAAGTTAACCTTGATTTACTTTCTCGGATGATTCAAGAAACTGTACTGCTTTTCAAAGCACAGAGCTTTTGTACTACCTTGTAGGGTCAGTAAATAATTTACTCTTTCTATAAGTATTCCATGGAAGAAACACATTTTTTTTTTTCCACTTATGCTTGGCTTTGGGACTTTCTTGGTACAGTTGGATGCCAGTGGACAGGATGTGAGCAGAGGCTGGGTATGCTCGAGTAGTAGGTTTTGACATCTCATGCACCTCTTTCTCAGTGAGAAGAACCTGTCTCACGTAGATGCTCATTCAAGGAGGATGAGAGATGTGCTGAACAGATCTCGATCCAATCAACATTTTTGCAGCCATGCCTAGCTTTTATAAGCACAACCTCCAGGTTATCTGCAGACATATGAGAAGATGCTTATTGTTGTCTGCCAGTGAGATTTAGAGGTGAGGAGTTGTGACGGTATTACTGTAGCAATGGCAGATGAAACTCACCTACACCAATATCACCCGGGATGCTTGTCACAAACCCCACCCTGTGATTTTAGAAATCTGAATTATAGCAAGATTTTTATGCTCACTGCTAGGCTACAGACAGTATTTATACCACACTATTTTCAACGATGAAGAAAGAGCAGTAGGTTAGCACCTGGAGCCTACATTTACTTCTAAAACTTTTTGGTTAGATTTGTAACTGGAAAGAAGCTAGGAAGTAAGATTTTTCTCACAAAATTGTTCAATTAAAGAAGTGGGAAGCCGGGCATGGTGGCGCAGGCCTGTAATCCCAGCACTCGGGAGGCTGAGGCAGGAGGACTGTTGTGAGTTCGAGACCAGCCTGAGCTACAAAGTGAGCTTAACGTCAGCCTGAACTGCATAGTGAGACCCTGTCTCAAAAAGACAAAAATAAATAAATAAATAAATAAATAAATAAATAAAGAAGTGGAAATCAAGAAGCTTAAAGACTTCTTGAGGTGATTTATAAACACAGCATTGCTTAAAAAAAATCCTTCAATGCGTGTATCTAGTTAAGAACTACTTATTTAAGTCTGAATACATTAACTGAAGCTAATTACCCTATAGAATATCAAGGAATATTCAATTTTAATTAGTTGAAAATGTATTTAAGATGGGTGTGCATCTGTAATCCTAAACTATGGGAGGCTGGGGCAGGAAGATCAAAATTAAAACTGGATGACAACAATTTAGTGAGGCCCTGTTCAAATAATGAAAAGAAGGAAGAATGAAGAAAAGAAAGAAAGAAAGAAGAAAGGAAGAGCAATATTGGCCCACTTGGGGGGCCTAAGAGAGATATTCATGAGGGAGGCCCATAAATTAAAGAGCACACATCAGCAACAGTAGCAGGAGCAGGGGGCAGAACACAGCACAAGAGCTACCTGCATGTTTATTGTTTATTTTTATACGTGTTATCATTACCTATTTACATTTTTACATACTGGCATCACTGGCACATGTACAGTTGTTCACTGCTAAGTCATGTTTATATAATTTTGCCCCTATGTGTGCTTGAGCTAACAGCAGGGGCATGTCCTCAGGGCTTTCTAGAAGCATCCTTAGTGCCCCAAACTTTGATTCAGTCTAAATGGTTCTCCACATGAACAAACAAGTAAGCTGAGAATGTACTTCAGTACAAAGGCCCTGGGTTCAATTGCCAGTACTATAAGCAAGCAAGAAACAAACAAAAATGTTGAGTACTAGGAATTCCAGAAGGCTTTGGAAAAAAAATCTAATAGGTCTTTTCCCAAAGAATCTCTGGTTGGGGCCTGGGAGATGGCTCAGTGGAATAAGTGCTTCCTTGGCAAGCCCAAGGGCCTGAGTTCAATCCTTGGTTCCGCAAAAACAAAAGAATCACACTTCCAAAGAATCTCTGGTCTATTAGCCTTGTTCCCTTTTTTTTTTTTTTTTTTTTTTTTTCAGAACCAGGCATTGAACTCAGGCCCTTGAGCTTGCCATAGGCTTGTTCTCTCTGTGCGTAGATGTGGGGGATTGGGATTTTTTTTTTTTAAATAGATGATGTAGTTCTTGGCTTTTAAATGCTTGCACAGGATGATTTCACAACCTCTAGAACATTTTTTCCTCTTTGAAAATCATTTTGATTCCGAATCTTTTATGGAGAGAATGTTTTAAAGTAGATGACGTGACAAAATCATTTGTGTTCTCAGCTTTGAACCCAGCCAGGCACTCTTATCCCAGTGTTCATCCTGCAAGAAAACTCTAGCACCCAGCTTGTTAGCCTTCAGGCCAGTGCTTTTAGGGGTTATCATCTGTATCAGTCAGCTTTCTCATTTCTGGGTTAAATTACCTGAAATCTGCAACTTAACAGAGAGGTTTGATTTGCCTTGTGGTTTCAAAATGTTTCAATCTATGGTTCCCAGACAGAATGATCATAATGGAAGAGTGTGGCAGAAAAAGGCTACCCACTCATGGTGGTCAGGAAGCGCTAGGGAGAGGTGATACACCAGACCCCAAAGTCACATCTCCACGACCCACAAAGACATGCGCAGAAGTGTGTTTTACTCATCTCTTAGGAAACTTTCAAATAGATCAAGTCTACAATTCTGTTTAACCATTATATCACTTATTCTAGCAAGGGTATGTGTTGGGGAGCTGCTGATTCTTTAAATGATTGTAAGTGTTCCTCAAAATTGTTTTGGTTTCAGATGGAGATGCTCTGAGAAACTTACAAGGAACCAACCAAAATTGCCCTCTTACTAGAAGAGACTCATTAGGTGACTTACTGGCACTCATTAGGTGACGTAGAGTAAATTTTGTTAATTATACTGTTAAATCCTCCACCTAGACACATTCCTGTCTATCCTTTGTTTGCACATAGATGTGTAATCCATGAGCATGCACAGGAACATGCCTATCTCCATGTGTAATGATGAGTCTTTTGTATATGAATATGGATAGGTCCTCAAATAAAAGCCCCTTGCTTTCTCTGGGAGACATCACTTTGAGAATTATTTCTAGTGTGCTTTCACTCACTGGAAGAGACTTTTTAAAAATCTCCTGCTTGTGCTTATATACCTTGTATTCACCAAAGGACTCACCAAAGGACAAACTCACTACATTTGACTGTAAGGTCCTAGGTTGGAGGCCAAGGACCCTGAACTTGTGTTCTGAAATTCCATCCACTGTGCTGGACCTACCAAGGTGTAAGCTTGGATAATACATGAGAAACATTGTAATGGAGCACTATTATAATTACCTTTTCAGATCATGAAATCAATGCCTTAAGGAAGCATTTTAATAGAGAAAATAAAAGAATTGGAATCCACAGGGAGTCTCACTGATTGATACATGGTAGAAGAAGGTTTTGATCTGTGTTATGTAGTCCTCTGAAGTGTATTCGCTAAATGTGTAGAATGGGTTATAGAAGTAACCTTTGGTAGGTACTTCCATTTGTCCTAACGAAGTAATATAACAAAGCTAGCAAATACCCAGTGAGTTTTCCACATTATTTAACCAAAGCAAGGATTTGCATTGGGGTAGCTTAACTAACTAAAAAAACCACAAGTAGATTCGTCCAATGATATTATTTTTATCATCTTGTATGAACATTTTCTAATGGAACCAAATGCTGCTAAATGCATTTACAGAGCAAGGGTTGTGTCTTTGATATAATTTTATATCATAGGGGGGACAGAAACAGAAAGCTTATGAGCTAAGCTTCTTTGTAATTCTAGTGCCTTGTCTAGTTAATACAACTCTTAGAGTTCTATTTGCATCACTGAAACACTCTATGAGTGAGCATGCAAGGACTGACAGCAGTGATCCCAGTAGTGTGGCTTAATGAAGTCCCCATCTTTGCTCCTGATGTTCTAGAATTAGAATCGTTATAGCTATTTGTCCTCTGAGTCAGCACTATTATCTGGGGTGGTGATGTTTTGTGATAAAGGGTTTCCAAATCAAACATTGTTGTTAGATGTGTCTGTGAGGTTACTTTTGGAAGAGATTAACGCTGGAATTGATGAACTGAGTAAAGCAGGTAGTATCTTCCATAAGCAGACCACCAAGGGCCTCAACATACTAAGTAGTAGAGGGAAGATACATTGATTTTCTTTGCTTGAACTAAGACACCCATCCACTTGTCCTCAGGCATCAATGCTTCTGATTCTCAGGCTTTCAGATTAAGACTGATTCTTGTACCATCAACCACAATGTTCAGGCCTTCAGACTCAGACTGAATTATACCACCAGCTTTTCTGTTTCTCCATCTTGCAGATGGCAGATTATGAGACTTCCTGCCTTTCACGACTGCATGAGCAGTCCAAATTCCTATGATCAATTTCCTCTTATGTATTTATACATACCCTAGCAATTTCTCCAGAGAACTGAGACTAATATAAATTTTGGTAGCAGAGTGGCTGTAAAGGTATAGGATTTAAAGTTTGTGTTTTCTGAATTGGTATTGAGGTTTCTGGAATTATCGTTGGAATTTGACTAGATGCTAATGACTATATTTCTAATAATAGTAAAGAGGGAACTAATAGCCCGTGGCATGCATTATGTATTGAAATATGCAAAATGTTTCCATTGGATACTCCTAGTCAATCACTTATGAGAAATAAAAAGCTACATGGAACCTGTATATGATATGTGATACTTATGAAGATATTTTAGGAACTAAGAAATATGACATTGATTGATTGTTTCAAAGCCACTGGATAAAGAAGTAAAAGAAAATGATGAGCTTGAGGATTTCAATTCCTATTAAGACTGCATAAATGACCCAAGAGCTTCTGTGTGTACCCTAAAAGAGAGCCTTATTTTTGTGGGTGAGACTGAAATTATTTCAAATCAACACAGAACCTCATTTTGTGAAGTTCAATTCCCCGATTTGTAGGGTGGTTACTGTTGTAGTGAGGACACTAACTGGGGGAAAAAAAATTTTTTTTCCTGTAATTCGAGATGGGAATATATGTGAAGACTGGGAATCTTGGGGAAGCTGGGAACATTGAACCACTGATTTTGATGGGCCTTCTTTGACAGTGAAAGAGATATCTCCAACCTCAGTGGCAATGGCTTCCCTGCCTACATCAATAGTAAGGTCATTCTAGTGTGGGTGAGTAGCTCTTACATGACAAATCCACTCCGACACTGCAGTCCCCTTGTGAGGTCATTAGCCCTTATGTTGTTCAGGGAAACTGAAGCATTTACCAAGCTAGACATTTCCAATTCTCCTTGGTATCCATCTTTGCTTTCAGACCTGTAAGTTAGGCTCAAGTTCCAGTAGATCCCTAGTGGTAAGGTACACAATTGCAACTCATGAGGAGGTGTGAGACACTCTACTTGGGTTTTCTATCTTATACAAACGGAAGTCCAGGGCACATGTATGAGAGCAGATACTGAGGGTTTAGGATAACAGTCAAAGGAATGTAAATTGGGCTAAATTTCTTGATGTGAACTTAGTAAATAAAGATATTTGATTTAATATTGCAGCTTGGGGTGTTGGAAGGGCTCTGTTTGGCTAGATAATTGGCTAAATCATGAATGAAACTTTGGCTCATCATAAGCAAGCTGGAGCCACTTGGTCTGTCTTGGTCCCATGCAGAAGGGGGGTACAGAGGTTTAGAGACATTGCAGTGTTGCAGTGCATTTGTCATGTGAGAGCTACTCACCCACACTAGAAAGATTAGAGAGATTTACCTTTTTACCAATGCTTTGGACAAAAAGTGCATGAGGGGATCCCCCAAATCCTTGAATAGTGTCATTATCTGTCTTTTCTGAAAGCCACATCTTGCAGTGACAAGTGCAATTATTCAGAAACCTAAATGTAAGGGGAATAATTGGATTCTGGGGTAGTGGGGGCCAAGTGGACATACTCAGTGGACAAAAGTGGATGAATATAGCTACCATAATCACAGTGTTCCTAGTAGCAAAATACGTAGGAAATCTACTAAATATTATAGGTATAGGTATAGATACAGATACAGATAGATATAGATATAGATATAGATAGATATAGATATAGATATAGATATATAGATTCCATCTAGGTCATCTGAATAAATTCTAAGTCTCACCTGAATCATAAAGAAAAAAGAGTCACAACTCTTTGACCAATTCTTCAACCAGAGCTAGTTCATAGGTTAAGAACTCTTTGAATGAAGGAGAGCCGTATCCCATTAAAGAAGAACCCAGATACATTATATATAAAACATTTACCTTATTAATATTTCTTTAAGCCTTCCTCAAAGGGTAGTGATAATGATTAGAACTTTCAGGAACTATTGGGCACTGGTTCTGAACCCAAAATGATATTGCATCTCTATGGTCAGAATAAAGGCTTGTGGAGGTCAAGTGATCATAGAATTTTAGCTCAGGTCTGTTTCACCACAGGTCTACTGGGTCCCTGAATCTGTTCTGTGGCTATTTCCCAGGTTCCAGAATGTATACTTGAACTTTATGTACTGGTACTTGGCAGCATACTGGCTCATAGTGTGAGAGCTGTTATGGTACAAAAGGCCACGTGGAAGCCATTGGGACCACCTCCATCCAAGAAAATAGTCATCAAGATTAATACTGCATCCCTGTAGGGATAAAAATATAGTGAATATCTAGGACTAGAAAGAGGCAGGGGTGGCGATCTTCATCACATTCCCATTCACCAGTCCTTACTTGGCCTGCACAGAAGGTAGATGGGTCTTGAAGCATATCAGTGGGGTTTTATAAGCTTAACTAAGTGGTGGCTCTGGCTGCAGCTGCCATAGTAGATATGGTTTTGTTGCGTGAGTTAATTAACACATTTGGTACCTGGTATGCAGTTAACTAATTTGAAAAAAATGCCTTTTTTCCATCCCTTTCCATAAGCCATCAGAAGAAGTTTACTTCTAGCTGAAAAGTCCAGTAATATACCCTCACTGGCCTTCCTCAAAAGTATATCAGTCCTCAAATCTCTATCATATTTGGCCCTAGCCTTTCAAGGTCAGTGGGGACTCAGGAAATAAAAGAACCTGTGCTGTGAGTTCCTGTAACTCAGTGGTACCCCAAATTTTCTGTTCAAGAGGACTACAGGACCACAGAGGAAAGTGATTGACTATGTATAGTGTGCCTGAGAAGAGGCACCTAGAGAGAAAAAAAAATCTCTCAGGCTTTCACAGAGAGCAACATGTTTAAGTAATGGCTGTGACTCATCCAGATGGCTGACACTGACAAAAGATCTACAAGCTGCTCTACATGGTTTCAGGGTAAATCCTGAGGGGATTTACTGACTTTGTCAGATACAAAAGTCACATTTTTAGTTACATAGGTCTTGCTTTAACTTGGTCTTGACCAACCAGCAGAAAACTATAACCATGAGGTATAAAAAGTAAAGCCATATTAATATGTGAAAGGCTCAAGTCAACAACTTCTGACGATTTCCAGTTCTGCTGATAACCTACAACTACTATGGACTTTTGGACTATATTGGAATATTTTCCTGAACTCAAGTACCTACAATATTTGCACTAGTGTCAAGTTTGAAAAGGTTCTTTGAAGACTTCTCTAGATACAGCTTCTCTAATAGCAATGGAACACCCATCTCTGACAAAACAAAACAAAAAAGGGGGATATAAATGAAAGACCATTTTATAGTGAAAAATACATATATGTATATATACAAAATAGGATAGATATATATACAACTACATTCTCAGTTCAATGAGAAGAAAGATTTGTACTAATATTGTTTAGACAAGAGATCATGTCTGCATCTTGTACTGTGAATAACTACTACAAAGACAACAATATGCAATGTAATTATTGTAACCATCCTACTAACTTGTTATGAAACAATCTCATTGCTATTTCTTTCTCATTAAAATTAATGAAAAAAATTAAAAAAAAACTGTATCATAATTTAGTTTGCAGGCATCTTAGTTACTTTTCTTTTCCTCAAGATCAGCAGGTCCACAAATAAATGATAGAATGATTGGACCTCATGAGGAAGAAGTAGCAACCACCCTAACATTATTAGTTAAGATACTTTTGTATTGAAGGGCAGGAAACAAATCAAACAAAAATTCAGTGGTCTCCTACCTCAGTGAAATTTTTAGGCATCCAGCGGTGTGGAGCATGTTAATGTAGACTTTCTAAGATAAAGGACAAGTTGTTGCATCTGACCCCACCCACAATCAAGAAAGAGGAACAATGCCTACTGCCCCTTGGGGTAGTTGCCTCTGTGTAATACCTGCATATGTGGCAGGCTGATAGTATTAAGCTGCTTATGTCCTAAAAGGGTTAGCATTTTGTCTTTACTGGACTAGATACTATAGACATGGACTTGCTTACCTGCGTGCAGGACTTCTCCTGAGACTACAATCTGTGGTTTATAGAATGCATATCATCATGATATTGCATCAACATTCCTTCTGATCAGGAAACTCACTTCACAGCAAAGAAAGTGTGGCACTGGGGACACAGGCTTGGAATTTACTGGTTTTATCATGTTCACCATTCTGAAGCATCTGGCTTGATAGAATGGTGGGACGTCCCTTAAGAATCAGTTACAAAGCCGGGCGTGGTGGCGCAGGCCTGTAATCCCAGCACTCGGGAGGCTGAGGCAGGAGGATTGTTGTGAGTTCGAGACCAGCCTGAGCTACAAAGTGAGCTTAAGGCCAGCCTGAACTGCATGGTGAGACCCTGTCTCAAAAAAACAAAAAAAAAAAAAAAAAGAATCAGTTACAGCACCAGTAGGTGGCAATAACTTGTAGGGGAGGGGCAAAGTTCTCCAGAAGGCTGACTAGACCTTGAATCAGTGTCTAAGACACATACTATTGTTTCTCCCATAGCTAGGATTCATGGTTCTAGAAATCAAGAGGTGGCAATGGAAATAGCCATTGTACAGTTTATATCTAAAATGGCTCCAAAAGGCACATGTGTTTGGAAGGCAATTGGATTATGGGGTGCTATAGCTGACTGGCAGTTAGGAGGAGGGCTACTGGGGACGAGGCCTGGAGTTCTGGATCATCCTTCCTTGTTCCTCCTTCCTCCCCTTCTTTCTTCTCACTGTGACGTGAGCCACTTCTCTATTATGCCCCACTGCCATGCTATTCTTCCCTGAGCCAGGTGATCATAGGGAAATAAACCTCGCCACCTTGAAATCATAGGTGTCTCGGCAGTGAGCAAGGGGACCAAGAGAGCACCACTTGGTGTGAGCCCTAGTGACTCACTAGCAAGTTATTTATTTCTTTTTTCCAAGAGTTTATGTTCTACTGCCTTGTAGATCTTAGTTTCTGGAGAAGAAATACTTCCACCAGAAGACAGAATAATGGAATGGTCACAGAATAATGCTTCCTGGTCACTTTGGCTCTGCTTGTCTCTGAATCAACAGTCAAAGAAGAGAGCTGTGCTGTTACCTGGGTAATTGGGCCAACTACAAGAGAAAATCTACTACTACTCCACAGTGAAAGCAAAGGAGACAGAGTCTGGACTGCAGAATATCTCTTTCTAGGTATTGCTATGTGCTGTGATTAAAGATCAATAGGAAACAACAACAAGCAAATCTAGGCAGGAATACTATGGATTCAAGCTCTTTAGGGATGAAGGTTTGTGTTGTGCCACTAGGGTGCAAAACAGCTGACAACTGAGATGATCGCTGAATGCCAAGGGATACAGAATGGGGAATGGAAGAAATCAGTTATAAATGCTAGCTACATCTACATGACCAGTCATAGCTGTAATCTCATAGCATTTCCTCCTTATTTTGTGCATACACACATACATTTGTATGTATACATACATATATTAAACAGATATCTTTGCTTACTCCTCTATCATATAAAATTAGATGGGTCTTGGGATATAGGTCAGTGGCACAAGAGCCTGCTTGGCAAGCACAAGGTCTTGAGTTTGATCCTTGGTAAAAACAAAAACAAAACAAAACAAACAAAAAACCCAAAACCAAAACCAAAAAAAGCATATAACATAAGTTGTTTTAACTTTACAATAACATTTTAGTATTATTAATCTTATATTACAATATTTAAGTTATATGATATGAGAAGAATAATGTGGGAATTACACCTTCTGGGACAGGGATTGTTGCATTTTTAGATCTAGACAACGTAGTTGTACTATATTCGGGGACATCATGACCTTGTTATTCCCTTTATTTTGGAGGTTAAATATGGTACAGTGATGAATATAGATGTCAAATTCACAAAGAATATACTTGTGATAGTTAAGTTTATGTAGTAGCAACACACCTGTGTCAGTGGGTGCTTAGAAAGCTGATAAACATCACACCTAGACATGTTTGAAGCTGCAGAAAAGATGATATTTGGGTTCTTTATTGGCTGGCTCAGTCCACCCGAAGGGCGGGCACAGCATGTGGTGCCAGGGATAGAATCATGGTCCCTTGCATCTGCCTAAGCTTGTGTAAGCAGGTGCTTTAGACTGCTGAGCTATTTTGCCAGCCCCAGAAAAGATGAGTATCTGTACTGGTGACCTGAGTAAAACACATGGCTTCTGAAGTGTGGGTGGATATCCATCAAAGGGTTGAACGAACAAAAAGGTGGAGGAAAAGCCGATTTTACTCTCTGTGTAAGTGGGGCATCCACCTTCTGTGCTTGTATATGGGCACTCCTGATCCTTGATCCTCCAACTCACAGCAGGACTTACACCATCTGCCCCTCACTTTCGAAACACCAGGATTCATCCTGAGTTACCTCACTGGCTTCCCTGGTTCTCCAGCTTGCAGATGGTAGATTATGGGATATCTTGGCCTCCATAACCACATGAGCCAGTTCATGTAGCAAATGTTCCCTTAGATATATTTATATGGCTCCTGTTGGCTCTGCTTTTCCGGATGCCCCTAACTGATAACAATGCCCCATCCTGGTCCCCTCTTTCTGGATTGCAGTGCCCGAGCTCCATTTATTACAGGTTCTGACTACTAACAGCAGAGTGTAGCAATAACTTTTTGGATCAGCTACCCTTAGCCCATGGAAGCCAAGAAGCCAAGCAGGTTATAGATCTCCCTTCTTCAGGATGGTGGCTTATGGCCAATGACTGAGTGATGGGAGTGGAATAAAACACCAGTAGAGAAACTTGTATAATTCACAGCCCAGAGTTCCCCATGGTATCAGGCTGAAGCTTCTGAAATCTTATCTTTGCTTAACTTCTTCCCTTTCCCCATTCTGTTTCTCTCATTTTTTAAAAATGTATTTAGTACAGGGTCTACAGGGTGTCACTACAGATTGGACTCATAGTGATCCTCCTCTTTCAGCCTCCTAAACCCTGGGATTACGGGCCCGTGCCACCATGCCCAGTGTCAATCCCCATCTCAGTGTGTCCTGGAAGAAGGGTCGGCATGGCATGCCGGGGATTGAACCCGGTCCCTGAGCCTGCCTACGCAGCTGAGCTATCTGACTCGCCCTCCCTCTCATTCTTATATAGACTTTTTCCCAAGAGCATTCTCTCAAGACATTGCTTACACAAGAAGCCCCACCTCAGATTTTGCTTCCAAGGAGCTTCCTGTATTTCCAGACAGGGTGAGAGAAATTTTTTTTTTTTTCAAAAACATATAATGACCTGACATTGAGAACAAGGTGGCAAAATTCCAGGTACAAGCTTAAACTTTTTAAATGGGTAGAAGCACTACCTGAAATTCAATCCATCTATTTCAGATGCAGTCACAATAGACCTCGATTTGGGCACGCTTGTCAGAAGTCTTCATGGAGACGGAACTGTTTCATAATGTAGCATAGCTGAAAATAGGAACTCATCCTCATGAAAGTTGGAGTTATTAACTACTGGATAATTCACCTGTGATACTGGCTTTTAGGATATAATGTCACTCCAATGTCGCCACACATACAGTAAACAGAGTAGTAGCAGAATTTTCAGAGTTTACTACTGCTACTGCTACTAACAGCTATTTATTATTCATTACAGGCAGAGATTAAACATTTATTCAAAACTTTCACTATGTAACTCTATGAACACTCAATGAACACAGCAAGGATTCCATTCAGGTATAATTCATCAAATGCATTGCTCTGTCAAGACAAAATTGGAGAAGGGATGTGGAAAATTCATGTTGTTGGAGCACCTTCTTCTAAGGAGAAGATAAGACCTTTCCTGTTTGCAACAAGATAAGCACCACTTCCACCTTAAGATCTTTTTGCTTCTCATTTCAGACAATACAAATGATTCCTGGTTTTTGTGTTATGTTTCCATTTAACATACCCCTATTTATTAGAAAGAATTCTTTGAGCAGAACTACTAAAATAAGAATGTTTAATTAAACATTAGCAGTTTTGAACTCAAGTATAACCTAGAAGTGGCAGACAGAGAAATTCTAAGATATAATTACTTTCAGCTCCTTTTTGGAATTCATTTGTCTGGATTTGCACTGATCAGCAGGTTCTCTTCTCTCCGAGGCTGGAATCCTGGTTTAGGTGCGCATTCTGGCTTCTTTTGACGTATTGAGGGCTCCTGGAAATTTGCTTACCAGCTCTTTACGTAATCAGAGAAAATGATGTGTGTGCACCCTGATTTAAGAACAGTGCCAAGGTGTTGGTAGTGAGCTTTTACAGGCAGAGTGAGAGTAGAGCTTTGTGTATCTGAGCATGATCTGCCTCATAGATACTGCTTGGATATTCATGAGCTTCTTCCTCTAATAGAGAATATGCCCTTCATACCAAGTGAGTTCTGTGAGCCTGGGAGGCTGGGTCAGGGACAATACTCCAGCCATTATCCCTCCCAAAAATTCTCCATCTTTCTCTGTCATTAGCATACTCTCTATCATAAAATATTATTGGTTGTAATGTTGGTTTTTTTTTTTGTTAAAGAGAATACAAAATAGTAATAGAAAGAAGAAATTAGAAATGATTAGAATTCTGCTAAACAAAATAGTATGAATTCAACAATATTTCTTGTGTCGCATAGTGTTGTCTTTAAATTAGTTGCTCAGATTACCAGATATATTCATGCAAAAATGGAAAAAGAAAGAAAAAAGGAAAAAAGTTATAAGAAATTAAAGAGAGAAAAAGGAAAAAAACTCAAAAATGAAAAGAAAAAATTAAGTATTTACTGTTCTTTTCCAGAGACTAGTGGAAATCCCCAGCACAATTATCCACACTGTCCTGCATATATACATAGATGTTTTCCCCCCACCCACTTTCTTGTCCTTATCTTCATTTCAGTAATTCTTTCCTTTGAACAGGTTCATTCCCCTTTTCATAGTATCTATTGTACCCTTCATATTTTATTCACTCTTTCAGATTCTTTATTTTTAGGGAAGGATCTACAGGGTGTTCGGGGTCTCACTACCCGATTGGACTTGTAGTAATTCTCCCATTTACAACCTCTGTGATTACAGGTGTGTGCCACCATGCCCAGTCTCAATTGCTGTTTCAGTGCACAGCAGGCCTGGGGATTGAACCCTTGGCCCTGCACCTGTTTGCAGGCACTTTATCTTTCAGGGTCACTGAAAGATAAGGATACATACAATAAGAAGACAATATGATTTTTGTACATGTGGTCTGATTCATTTCACTTTAGAATATGGTCTCTAAAAAAGAAAGAATATGATCTCTAGTTGCATTCATTTACCTATAAAAGCTGCAAATTTATCCTTTTTATGCCTGAATAATATTCCATTGTGTAAAAATACCACAACTTCTTTATCCATTCCTCAGTTAATGGGAATTTTGGTTGCTTCCAAGATTTAGCTATAACAAATTGCACTGCTATAAACACGGGTGCACATAAATTGCTGTGATGTAATGGTTTTGGTTCTTTTGGAAAAATACCCAGGAAATGAATATCTAGGTTGAATAAGACCTCCAATCCTAGCTTTTAAAGGAATCTCCACACTGATTTCAATAGTGGTTGTACCAGTCTCTACTCCCACCAACAGTGGAGAAGGGCTCCTTTTCCCCTACAACCCTTCTAGCTAGCATTTGTTATTGGTTGTGCACCCTGTGGGTGGGGCCAGCACAGCAGGCCTGGCGATTGAACCCCTGGCCCCTGATTCATTTCACTTTCAGCTTCTTTTCCTCCTCCTCCTCCTGTTTCTCTTCCTCTTCCACCTCCACCTCCTCCTCTTCCTCTTCCTTCTTCTTCTTCTTGTATTTAGTACAGGTCTACAGCGCCTCACTACACAGACTGGACTCCCAGGGATCCTCCTGTTTGCAGCCTCCCAAGTACTGGCATTCTAGGCACGTGCCTCCACATCTAGTCTCAATTGCAGTCTCAACATGCCACAGGGTCAGGGCTGGCAAAGCAGGCCAGGGAATAGAACCCCGGTCCCTGCTTCTGCCTAAGCAGGTGCTTTAATCTGCTGACTTACCTGGACAGCCCTTGGTTGTTTTCATTATAGCCATTCTTTTTGGGGTGAGATGGAATCTCAGTGTAAAATATAATTATGTTAGATGAACCCATTTAAAAGGTCATTGAATATTTCCACAAAACAGTATCAATCTTACCTCAGGTTATATACATATTTTTTCATATGTGTGTGTGTGTAAAAGACAAAGAAAAAATAATGTAAAGTCAATGGAAAACAGAAATACACTTTTTAAAGTTTCTAATACAAGGAGAAAATATCATACCATGTCTTATAAGTAGATTGTAAGTAAAAGAAACAGTATAAATCATAAAAATTAAAATGAAACCATATTCAGAAAATTAAATATTAATTAATTCAAAATTAAATAAAATATTTCAAAATAGAATTCAAAAATCAAAATTAAATTGTGTTTAACTAAGAGGCCAAAATGTAGTTATCATATGTATGAATCTGTGATCAATTCAGAGTATTTACATAGTATTTGATTAGGTTAATATACAAAAATATCAACTGAGAGCCAGGCGTGGTGGCGCATGCCTGTAATCCTAGCACTCGGGAGGCTGAGGCAGGAGGATTGTTGTGAGTTCGAGACCAGCCTGAGCTACAAAGTGAGCTTAAGGCCAGCCTGAACTGCATAGTGAGACCCTGTCTCAAAAAAAAAAAAAAAAAAAAAAAAAGACAAAAATATCAACTGAAAGAAAGTTTTCATGATAGTAAAGAAGTACTAAGAATAAAATATAACAAAAATACTGTAATGGCAAATATATGACCAGCACCTCTAACTGTTTGGGGATAGGATATTGCACAAAGTTCTAGTATGTGGTGGACGTGGACAGGGTCCACGATGCTCACTGGTGGCCAGGTGTCACATGTGGGACTGAGCTACTGCCATTTCCTTGATGTCCACCGTGTAGACCCAGACAGAATCACGACCCATAGGGTGCTGCTGTATACAAAAGAATAATTGAAGGACTGTTGTTGTATACCTCTTTTTCTCCTATGTTTAATTGTTTGCCCTATTTGATGGGTTCTTTCTGTTCTCATTCATGGAGCTGTGATCATTTTGCTCCTTCTCTAGAATATCTTTCAGTAGTCTGTGTAGGGTTGGCTTTGTTGTCATGAAATTCTTTACTTGTTCTTTGTCATGGAAGTATTTCACTTCTCCATTAAATTTGAAAGAGAGTCTTGCAGGGTATATCAGTCTGGGTTGGAATTCGTTTTCTAATAAGACTTGAAGTACTTTGCTCCATGTTCTTCTTGATTTGATGGTTTGTAAAGAGAAATCTGCTGTTATTCTGATGGATTTTCCTTTAAATGTGATCTGTTTCTTTTCTTTAGCGGCTTGTAGTGTACTGTTCCTGTGCTGAATTTCTGGGATCTTAATTATTATGTCTGAAAATAGTTTTAATTGGGTTGATGTTATTTGGAGTTCTGTATGCTTCACTTACTAAATATTAGATTGTTTCTCCATGTCTGGGAAGTTTTCTGCTATTACCTCCACTCATATTCTTTTTATATCATTTGTATTGACTCCTTCTTTCTCACTGATGCCTATTAGTCTTATGTTGTTCATCTTTGCATCATCTGGCAGATGTTATTTTTTCTTGTATCCTGGTTGTTTTGAGAGATCCATTCTTACCTTTCACTAGCTGGTATCTTCAAGGTCTGAAAGTCTGTTTTCACTTTCATTCAAATGGTTTTGCCAACTTGTGATTGATATTTTAATTTCCTGTATACCACTTTGAATCTACTTCATGCAATCTATTTCTTTCCTTTATTACTCATTCAAGGATTCCATCATTTTTATATTCTCCTCTATTTTTTTAATCAGGGGGCTGGGGAAATGGCTCAGTGGGATAAGTATTTTTTTAATCAGTGTCTTTAGAAGCACTTAGTGCTTCTTTCATTATAGTACCATTTCTTTCTTTTTTTTTTTTTTTTACTTCAGAGATTATTTCTGATCTGATTTCCTCTATACCTTTCTGTAGTTATTTCTTTACTTCAGTTGCTGTCATTTCAGAGATTTCAGGCATGTGCTTTTCATTTCTTCTATGCTATCATCTCCTGCATGTATTCTGGGTGGGCTTGGGGCCTGAGAATGCATTTTGATCCTTCTTTTTTTCATTTTGTAGAACACTGTCTTCTGACCTTTGTGTAGAGCTGTGGTGGAATTATCACCTTAGCACCAGGTCTGGATCTACCAAGTTCAAACTCATCCAGGTGGGTATGGCTTGGCTCTAGCTGCTCTGCTCCACTTCTTCCTGCTGAATCCCTTGAAAGTGAACCCACTGAACCACTCTGGCAAGATGTTCTGCTCCTGGATCATCTGAGTGGGTTTTGCCTCTAGCTTGTCTGCAGGGAGTTCTGCTGCAGGGTTCCACAGCCTGTCTGATGGAGGAAGTTCTACTCTCAATGTTGTTTTAATTTACATTGCTCAAATGACCAATGAAGTGGAACATTTTTTGATATATTTATTTTCCATTTGTATTTCTTCAACTGTGAAGTGTATATTTATCCCAGATTCCCATTTTTGGATTTGGTCTTTGAAATTTGGGGCCCTGATATTTAAAAAAAATCTTTATATGTTCTAGATAAAAGACCTTTGTCAGAGGAGCAGTTGGCTATAATGTTTTTCCAGTTCATGAGTTTTCTTTTTACTCTGTTGGTGATTTCTTTTGAAGCACAGAATCTTTTAAAAAAGATGGGATCCCAGTCATTGATTCTTCAAAGTATTTCTCATGCAGTCTGCTTTTTGTTCATAAACTCTCTACCCTTATGTCCTTAAGATTTCTACCTACAATTTCCTTCAGGAGATTTATTATTTTTGTTTTAATGTTTAAATCTTTGGTCCATTTTGACTGTAGCTTTGTGCATGGTGATAGGCATGGGTGTTGTTTTAGCTTTTGGCATGTGATAAGGTTGGCTAGGGGTTTGTCAATTTTATTTATTCTTTCAAAGAACCAACTGTTTGATTCAGTAATTCTTTGTATTGTTTTCTTTGTCTCTGTTGCATTAATTTCTGCTCTAATCTTTATAATTTCCTGCCTTCTTTGCTCTTCTTTTTCTAGAAGCTTGAGATGAAGTAGAGAATTGTTTATTTTAGATTGTTCTGTTTTCCTAAGTTTCAAATTTCCTGCTATAAATTTCCTTCTTAAGACAGATTTCACTGTATCCCACAGGTTCAAATCAGTTGTACCTGAGTTTTCATTTGATTGTAAATAGTGTTTAATTTCTTCTTTAATTTCATCTGTGACCAATTGGTTGTTCAGGTGGTTGTTATTTAATTTCCATGTGTTTATGGTGTTTTTGTCAATAATATCCAATTTCATCGCAGTACATCAGATAGTATGCATGTGGTAATTTCAATTCCTTTGCATTTAATTGAGCATGCTCTGTGTGCTAGTCTATGGTCTATTTTGGAGAATGTCCCATGTGTAGCTGAGAAGAATGTATATTCTGGCATTGCTGGGTGAAACTCTAAAAAGGTCTACTAAGTCCATTTCTTCATGAGTTTGGTTTAGTTACCTTATTTCTTTGCTGATTTTTTGTCTAGTTGATCTATCTCTTTGTGACAATAGCATGCTAAAGCCCCTCATTACAATTATATTATTGCTCATTTGATTTTTCATGTCTAATAAACTTTGTTTTAGGTAGTTGGGTGCTCCTACATTGGGTTTGTATATATTTATAATTGTTATCTTTTCTTCTTGCAGTTTTCAACTAATAAGTATGTAGTGACCTTCTTTATCACTTAATCATTCTTTGTTTGAAGTTGATATTTTCAGCAACCAGAATAGCTACCCCTGCTTTTTTCCTGGGTTCCTACCACATGGAGTATTATTCCACACACACCCCCTTTGATTTTCAGTCTGTGAATTTCCCTTTGAGCTAAATGTGTTTCTTGTATGTAGCACATTGTTGGGTTATGTTTCTTAATACACACTACCAGTCTATTTCTTTTGATTGGTTAATTGAAGCTGTTTACATCGATGGCTATAATTGATTTGTATTGGTTTATCTTTGTCATGTTATTTCTTGCTATAGGTTCCATACTTTTCCCTCTTTTTAATTACTTGCTCTGTTTGATGGTTCCTTTCTGTTCTTTTTTTTTTCCTTGTGGTACTGGGGATTGAATCTGGGACCTTGTGCTTATGCCATAAATAGGGTCATAACCCTGGCCCTATTTTCTTTTTCTTTCTTTCTTTCTGAACTGGGAATTGAACTCAGGCCTTTACTCTTGCCAGGGAAGTGCTTATTCCACTGAGCCATCTCCCCAGCCTGTTTAGTTTCTTCTTCTTCGTCATCTTTGTTGTTGTCATCATCATCATCACCTTCTTCTTCTGTTGTTGTTCTTAAAGTTGTAGTTGTTTCTGTCTCTTTTGAAAATATCTATCAGTACTCTGTAGTGTTGGCTTGATGGTCATGAAGCCATTTGTCATGGAAGAATCTTATGTCACCATTGAACTTGATAGTTAGTTTTGCAGGGTACATCAATTGGGCTTTTTCTTTCAGGACCTGAAATAATTCACTCCAAACTCTTCTTGATTTGATGGTTGTGTTGAGAAATCTGTAGTGATTCTGATGGGTTTTCCATTTTAGGTGATCTGTTTATTTTCTCTAACAGATTTTAATATTCTGTTCTTTTGTTGAATTTTTGAAATCTTGATTATTATGTGTGTAAGTGTAGATTTATTTTGATTATGGCTATTTGGAGTTCTATATGCCTCATTTAAATGTATGTAAGATTCTTCTCCCATGCTTGAGAAATTTTCCGTTACTACTTCTACAAATAGTATTTTTATGTTATTTGTGCAAACTCCTGCTGTTTTGTTGATAGCCATTAATCTTATACCATTTTATCATTGCATCATCTTGTAGCTGCTGAATTGTTATTTCCTGGTTTCTTGTTAGTTTTAAGAGACTCACATTCATTGGCTGTACCACTGTCTTCAAAGTCTGAAAGTCTATTTTCAGTCTCATTCAGGCAGTTTTGCCAGCTTTCAGTGGAATTTTTTTTTTTTTTTGGTAGAACCAGGGATTGAACTCAGGCCCTAGCACTTGCCAAGGAAGTGTTTATTGTACTGAACTATCTCCCCAGCTCCACTTCAGTGGAATTCTTAATGTCCCAGATATCTGCTTGAATCTGTTTCCTGCATTCTAATTCTTTCCTGTATTATTCATTTGTCCCATCATTTTTTATTCTCCTCTTTTTTTGTAATCTCTGTCTTCTTTAGATGTGCTGAGCAATTCTTTCATGATTGTTGTCATTTCTTTTTTGATCTGAGAGTATTTCTGTTCTTATTTCTTCTATAGCCCGATGGACTTGTTTCTTTATGTCAGTTGTGATCATTTCAACAATTTCAGGTGTGTGACTTCCATGTTCTTCATTGTCCTTGTCTCCTGGAGTTAATTCTGGGTGGCCCGGAGGATTGAGATTGTGTTTTGCTCTTTTATTTTGGCATTTTTGAAACTCCCAATCTGGGCTCAGCAGTGTTAGGAGAGTGGTAGGTTATGGGCCAGTAAGGTACCCACTACAATGTGGGGGCAGTGTAGGATTCACCAAAGCTCTTGCTCCTGGTAGGGGAAACCAGCTGACATTCAGCAAAGCTTCTGTGCAGGTGAGGGCTGTGGGCCAGCCTCACTAGGATCCTTCGACTGTCTGGCTTCCACTTAAGTTCTTAGATGGTAGGATCAGGCATCAGCACAATTGCCACACCTCTGAGCTGATGGCTCATGGGGCAGATATTATTGATTGTGATATTATTCATCTTAAGTCATATACCTATCCTTCCCTTGATCACAAATCAGCAACTCACTGATTTCATTCCTTCCTTTCACAGAAAAACTTGTTGGAAGAACTGTCTGCACCTGTTGCTTTCTTTTCTCACTTCAGACTTCATTTCTGCCTCACCTGTTGTCTTGGTTGCTTTTCTCTTTGTTGCTGGGACAAAATACCTGACACCCAAAATTAAGGAAGGAAAGGTTTATTTACCTTACAGTTTGTGGAGGTTTCAGCCCATCATCAGCTATCTATAAGGCAGGGTTGCATAGTATAAGGGCAACAGTTCATGGTGGCAGAAGTCAGAAACAAGAGCAAAAAGGGAGGTGGAGAGAGAGAGAGAAAGAGAGAGAGAGAGAGAGAGAGAGAGAGAGAGAGAGAGAGAGAGAGTCTGATTATGGACTGAAAACTCCACAAATGTGTGCTAATTGCTAATGGTTCATTCCAGCTTTTTCTCAGGAGAATTGCTATTGGCTAATGAGAACCACCTTGCCCTGGATGTTTCTTCACAGCCAATGACTGATGGACATGGGCTCCTTGTTTTAATAAGGCATAGGCAACTCCCCAGGGAGTTTTATATGGCAATAAGCTCTCCCTCCTTTCATTCTTTCCCATTCTTCATTCTAGTTTCCTCCATGTTTTTCTTTTTTTTTTTTTTTCCATTTTTTTTTATTTTATTGAAATACAAATGTCAATCAGACAGTTTCAAAACACCATAACCATACAGAGTCGATGAAATAATACATTGCAAACTGTTTTCATAATGTTTTGGTATTGTACAAGGTGCATACATGATATTATATTTACAGGTATTTATGTAGCTGAATTATATCAAAGATTCAATAATTATTTACCTAGTGGATG